>DWTW01002854.1:0-10555 GCA_018246275.1 Papilio slateri
ACTTAGATAGATGAGTATATTGAGTTAGATATCTCAGTAATGTCAGTTTGTTAGGTGAGTAAAGTAAGTTAGTTAGGTGAGTAAAGTGAGTTAGTTAGGTGAGTAAAGTGAGTTTGTTAGGTGAGTAAAGTGAGTTAGTTAGGTGAGTAAAGTGAGTTAGTTAGGTGAGTAAAGTGAATTAGTTAGGTGAGTAAAGAGAGTTTATTAGGTGAGTAAAGTGAGTTAGTTAGGTGAATTAGTTTAGGTGAGTAAGGTGAGTTGAGGTACGTAGAGTGACGGCTAAACATGAGAATACTTAGTGAGTTAATTATATGTACAATGTAAACTTCACCTATTTAACGAAATAATGAAGAAGGTTGGTTCGGCTAACTTTAATCTTTATATTGCATAGTTGATAAAAATTTGTTCAAATAAATATCGACTTACCCGTTTGCGTCATCAGGGGCGGGTTCTGTGAGGCCTGTGGGTGTTTAAATTGTATGCAATTTGGAACGGTTAATGCTGGCAGAACGATGCGAGGAAAACTTTTATTTTAAACTTGCCTATAAGTGAAAAGACGGCTGGACTACCGCATTCAAGAGGAAAATAAAGAGCTTCAGTAGCAAATCCTTGCCTCTCCTCCAGCAGACTGACTATTCATTTACCAACAAAAAAAACATGCTACTTATTTGTGCCCCATAATATTTATTAGAGAAAGACATATTAGAGAAAATACACATCCGGACAACACAACCGAAACATTTTCGTGATTTACTTATGGTCGTTGTATAAAAATGGGGCTGTGAAAATAACAGTGACAGGGTGTCACAAAATTTCAAGAGCAACGCAACAGAAGCACTTGCAAGAATAGGCCACAAGTACCCCAACAGGACTACATCGTCCTGTATAGGGTGTTGCGGTTGGTGGTCAATAAACATCGCTTGTTCATTCTTCGACAAAAAAGTTTTATTACATTACCCTAGACATACTTCTGGAACTTAAAATGAAATAGACCAGTGGTAGAGTCAGCAAGAGCTATCACACGAATAAATATTCGGGGATGTACGAAGACGAACAACGATTGAAAATCGTTCGCAAGATATACTTTTGGAGTTTCGTGATCGTTTCGTTCGTCTTTTCTCTGTGATGAGACGGATGCCTCAAACCATACTCATTCTCGTCCCTTCCTCTTCTTCTCCTCCCCTCTTTTTTGCAGAAAATCTACCAACGCATCAATATATCTTAATTATTAGTACCCGGTTGGGTACTAATAATTAGGTGAGCCGCTTGCTCGTTTGCCGATTTCTACAATAAAATTATTTCATTCGTTTCAAAATTATTGATGGCGTCATTGTTTCTGACCAATTACGAGGAATCTTCGAAAGAAGAGCAAATATGGTGATGCCTAACTAATGGGTTAAACTTAATAAAACCGTCTTTCGACCACATGACATCATACGGGATTGTGACAAAGCGCTAGTTTAAAATCATCATAAAAATTGGCGTAATTCGTTCTATTTTCCCACCAGCACAGAAAATTATAATAATACTACTATCGATATATGTATGTACTTACGATAGCCTCGTGACTGGATGCAATGCAATTCTCATAAAAGTGAGAAGTAATACGGAGCCCTAGGTACTGCGTGTCCACGTCGCCGAGCAGGTACGTGGACATGTCGGCTGGCGTCAAGTGCTCCTCGAACTCAACGCCGCTTTGGAAGCCGGGCGCTTGATAGTTCTCTGGCGCGTCTATAAATATATTTTTATACGATAAGGGGACAAACGATCAGGACCAGGAAAGAGCTGACGCTCTTCGTTCGAAGGACCCTAAGCCGTATTGACTTGGAATACTTTTAAATGTTTTTCAGTTATTTTTTGCTCCAAAGTAGTTAGGGGGCTTTATACTCGAATAGTTTTATATCTTTGCATTTACTACGCGTCTACTCTTAAGAGTCCTCGAGCTTAGTAGATTTTAAGAGGTTTAGAATAGACGTCCTCGTTGCACGGCTTCGTCACGTCCGGAGAAACTATAAATGCCTCAACAAGGCAAGCAGTGGCGACCAGACACGACAAAAGTTTATGATTGAAGAGCATAACAGTGATCCGTATACCACCAAGTAAATTATTAAAAATATATTTTAGATGACTGTTCACACTAGTTTCTTTAAAGTACAGTGAAGGCGACTTTAAGGCGTCCACATTGACGAGACTTTATAAATTTTAAGTTTGATTACTCGGCATATGTGTCATTTACCTTCGTTGTAATAAAGTCTCAAGCTCATGTCGAAAGAGGCCGGAAATTTTTTCTGGAAACCGTTATTAATCACTGTGCAGCTTTCCAGCAACGAATAGACCTTTTCGTCGACGCCGTGTGGGTCCTGGGCGCCAATCCTGCTCCCGGAGTGGACCCTGATGTTGGCGCCCTCCTTGTGATACGTGTACTCGAAGATATGGTAATCGATCAAATTCTCCGGCTTACACTCGTCATTATAGAAACACAGAACTAACCGATGCAGCTGAAATGTTAGGGATATTTTCAAGTTGTATTACTAGTGAGGAGAAAAAATGTGACCATGAGGACATGGTGACATACAATATAGGAGTGACGCCTGGATTTGGTAGGATAAGCATGATAGTAATATTAGTGAAGAGAGAACTAGAGAAGAGTGAAGAGAGATTAGAGAAAAATAGGCGTGCTTTTAAACGATAGAATAAGAAATAACTTCGTAAAGGAATAATGTGGCTTAAAAAGGGCATTATGACTAAAGTTAAGAAAGGTCATATCTTTAGTCGTTTTGGTACTTAGGAAGGATATATGAAGAACTGAAATAATGTGGCTGTGTGGCCGCGTTTGCAGGGAACGTCTCAAACGATCCGACCAGATTGGAAACATACTAAAGTAAGGCGGTGTTAAGAGTGCCAGTAACCGACGAACATGTAGGCATAGATGTATGGACGTAGACGAAGTGTGTCAGGAGCGTGCCAAATGAAACATGCATGCTTATTTATCGATATTAGATTTTTTTTAATCATTATATGTATAAGTCAGTTTAGTTTACGCACAGGAATATTTCTCATGGCGATATTTTGAAATTAGTAAAACCTAGTTTAAGGCATTGTCTTGAAAATCGAGAACTTTTAATCAGCACTAACAGAATTATGACGGGCGACGCATACATGTTGTTTTGTTGCAGATGTTGGGCGGCGGTGATCATGTATATAACGTATAACGTATATATGTATAAATATTCATGGTATAATAATTAATATTTAGTTAGTTACATAGAAAAGTTGAACCGCTTGTTTATTTGCCACCGTAACAACATCTCAATGGAATACTAAATAATCATAATATTGCTGCTGGGACTCTTGTCTCTTGACAGGGCGTCACCCAGCGCGTCACCCAGCGCGTAGCATCATCATGTACATAATGAGTTCTCAATTGAAATTGAAAAAAATTAAACTTTATTTCTTTTCACAAACGTTCTTTATCTTGAACGAGACAAGAAATGGTAAGGATAGAACTAAAGCAACTTGTCCAAATTTTAACGAACGATATTTTAATATTATACTATTGGTCACCGCACCGACGAGTCCTCGGCTACTTCGGTCACGCTGCTTGTCTCCGTCACATAATCTGGATAAATATGATATAATGGTTGGTTGTAATATATTATATTGAAGCCCAGTATTGTACTTGCGACCAAGTACAAACAATACTGGGCTTCAATATTCCTACTGCCCTAAGACAAGCAGGACATGGCAGTGTGACGTGTGTGTGCGCTTTTGTTGCGTTTCTTTGCAGGCAGCAGTTGTCATGCTAGCAGTCATTTCAACCTTCAGTAATTAAGCGCACGAAGAAGAAAAACCGCACCGTATATTGAAGCTAAGTAAAAGTCCACCATCTTTGGCGACTTAGAATTGTTAGTCGTTAAGAATGGTTAAGGATACGTTAGTCGAAAGTGATATGGATTTTTTCCTGCAAACTACCTTCCCTTTCGCCCCCCTGCCCGCATGACTTTGAGTTTTTTGCCACACTTGACGCTCTAAGTGTTTAATATTACGAAGGCCGCGACGTCTATTTATCATATTTTAAAGAATACTACCACTACTAAGTTCCGTGCGCTGCCTGAAGAACTCTTAATAATCGGTCAGTTCCTTTGCCTGCTTCTGCTCGCCGTCACCACTTAACATACACTGCCTCAAAAACATTCGCACAGCAGAAAGTCCCGAGTGCATCAGGAAAGAAGAACCAACCTCGCCATATTGACTTACGCGTAAGTAACGATATATGTATTTAGTAATAGCGACCAACGCCGTTTTGGCTTATATATAAATTTAGCTTGTAATCGGACTAGGCGACTATATTATAAACTGTCAGCAAATTGTGAACGGAGCGAATCATTCACAACTTGACATATCATTTCTCGCCAGTTTATAAACCGTCGAAATCAAAATTACTAATTGTTAACTGATATATTGCTTGCGTTATTAAGGTTTGAATGAAGGATAATTATAGGTTAGGTTTGTTAGGTTAGACATGATATTTATGTATACAAATTGTAAAACCTAGTTATTTTTATTAAATTATTAGTTAGATTTGTTGCGCATGACATGACATGTCAAACTGTCAATGATTCCTTAAGTTCACAACAAACTGACAAAGTTCATAATCGGTAGATATTATATTCATAGTTTAATTCTCTTACAGTAACCTGATAGGTTACAATATTTGCCACAATCATACTTTGTATTAAGAAAGAATTACTTACATATTTCTTATCAAATGCATCAAAGGCGTGTATTAATGCCGTGCTCAGAAATTGAGCAGATTCATCTCGACATTTCATCTTCAATATTCGTAACTTAAGATTTCTAAACTTTTCTATATTATAGCTGTCCTCCGGAAAAACATCTTTAAAATATACTATTGCACTTACAGCAGCAACAGTCAATTGTTTCATAAGGGTAACCGAGCCTTGATAATTTTCTGTTCCTCGTTTTGTTAATACGGTAATCAAATCCTGTGAAGACAAAAAAATCTCGTAATGGAAATTGAACCTTCTAATATTTCATCATATTAAAAATTCTGATACCTGTGGAGATGTCACAGCTAACGCCTGCATCGTTAGTATTAATAATTATATTTTAAATGAATGTAGACGCCGAACGAATCACTTTCACAATCACACATCACAATATATATATATAGAGTAATGTAAATAAAATGTTAAATATTCGGTTTCCCGCTCATCGATTTTTGCTGGTACATAAGTAAGGCAAAGGTATGATCTCCGTAAAGCCTATATTGGGCCCTTGATATTTATTTATTGGTAACACCTAAGACCAGTCCATTAAAAACACTGATGTGTACATATACATATTTAGTATAATTTTTATATATAGAGGTCAGTGAATAAAAACATTTTAATCATGCAGGCAAAAAAAGAAGGACTTGGCAATTTTACCAACACCATTACTTTTCTTGGACACATTCAAAATTGGTTTGAACATTCTAAATTAATAAATTTGTTTATTTTACAATTTGTTTAAAAGGACACCATAGAGTTTTTACTATGGTATAAAAAATATACGATAACAGTATTTTTTACTTGACCAATTCATAAATCATAGCTTTAAAACGTCTACCTTCCATTTTTGATTTTGACATTTCTATCTCAAACAAATGCCCTAAATATTATGACATTTGAAAATATTTTGAAACGTTTTTAAACATACATACCATAGTTAAAAATAATATAATAAAACTGCACTAATATTAGTAAAATGTTGTGTCCTGAGGGTACTCAGTATCAAAAGGATTCTGTTAAAAAAGAAGAGGAAACGTATAAAAAAAATAGAGTGTCGGCAGATGGCCCCGGTAGCTTAGACTTAAATTCTTTTAAACCTCATAAAAATTGGAAAAAATCTATATCGAGTTTTTTTCGTGGTCAGCTTCGATCTACTAAATCGAATGATGTAAGTAATATGATAATATTAAATTACCATAGCGATATGCACTTTTTCCCCAGTTCATTAGGCCCAAGTGTCAAAAAAGATGTGCCTATTGGTATACTACCGGCACAATATTACCCTGGAGTTTACAGTTCGAATGTATATATATGTAAAAAGTTCTAAGCTATGGGAGCTATAATTACTAGATGTCAAATTATACAACCTGGTTAATAATCTACACTTTCTTCTTTTTATTTCATGTAATATTTCGGTCTATCCCGTAATTCCTTATCATGTATGTAATGTCCATCCTCAACCCTAACTAACCCAGTGAAAAGTTTATGATCGATATCTTACTGTTTAAAGTTATTTAAGTAATGCAACATTTTATGAACCACAATAGTTTTTACAACCCATTGTATATAAAACTTATGTTCCTACTAGGGTGATCGACCTTCTGGCAGCAAGGAAACATTCGATGAAAAACAAATTAGTCCTGAACAAAAATGGCAATCCTTAGGTAAAGTTTTTAGGCGACAAAGTTTTGCGGAGCACTGGACTAAAACATCGCATAATGAAGGGGAAAGCTCTACTCAGAACAGACGGCTTGCTGTTAGAAAAGTAATATCAAGTTATTTTGGTAGAACCCTAAAGAATCAGTCAACGGCAAATGAAAAATAGTGTTTTGATTTGTAATTAAACGCATTTATTTCTTTAATGTAGTGATTTTATTTTATCGCAATATAAATTAATTTTACTGTAACACGTCATTTAAACAAATGAAGGTAAATAGACATAGAAATAGGAATTTTCTTTTCAGTAAAAAAATGAAAATGTTTAATATTATTTGTAGGCAATGTAACAAGTTAAAAATGTACAGAAAATATGCAAATAATAGAAAGTGATTTATGCCTCACAATACAAAGTAATTCCAAAATTATAGTAATTTTTATCCTAAGTAACTTTCGGAACATTGAAAACATCTTTATTTTAAAACAATGAATCTGTAAATTATGTCATATTTGTATAAATATGTAATGTCCGACATATAAAATTAACACTATGTATATTTATGATCTGTAGAAATGTCAACTTTCAACATCTGACAATTATGACAAAGTCGACAAAGTGGAGAAAAAAAAAGGAAAAAAGTTGTGTCATTTCTTTAGGCAACCGAGCCAACGAAATAATTTTTGGCCTTTAATTCATAAGAATTTTACGGTTTTAGTTACCTCCCCGGTAACATATATAGATATCTGTTGATATTATTTTAAATCGATTTAAGTAATTGTGCATCGTTAAACTAGTGAATACGCCCTTGAATACAACAGTATAACAAAAAGTCTAAAGTCAGCTTAGCAACAACAGTTCGATCGGTATAATTCCTATTTTAAGGAATTTAGCACGTTGCACGCTGCTCGAGTGCCTTTAGGAGGTAAGTAAATGTTCATATAAGTATTACTTGTTATTTAAATTGGTAAAAATGCATTTAAGTCATACCTTTGTGTAGCACCTTATGCATAAGTATGTCTACAGATGAGAATGTGTACATTTGTCATAATACTATTATTACGCGACACGGCGATGTTCGCGATCATCTTAAACTCGATATTGTTTATATGAGATTAATTTAGTTAGGCCAGTTAAAAGATCATTTAAAATTTTATTGTATGGATATTTGACAATTTACCGTAGTGTTAAACTGGCTAAATTACATGATAATTAGGCATGTTTTTCATGAATTTTATTTATATTCTCCATAATTTTAATAAAATTATATGAGTACATATTATAATGATAAAATAAATTTTCTAAACTAATATTATAAAGAGGAAAGATTTGATTGTTTGAATTGAATAGGCTCTGAAACAACTGGACCGATTTGAAAAATTCTTTCACAATTAGAATCTTACATTATCCCTGATGAACATTGGCGATAGAATATTAGCAAAGAAGTTATGTATCTGTATGAAAATTTTGATTCATAACTCAACATGTGATAGAAATACCAAAAAAATGTTATATCGTGTACACTGCGGAAATTATTGACAATATAGCAATGTTATACACTACAGTTTTATAGTGGAGATCAATATCTACAAGAAAATCAGCAATACCATGTGTCTTAACTATTACAGTTATGTCATGATAAGTACTTTAATATGTTAAAACTAGTGGCCCGTCCCAGCTTCATTTTTGTTAAATAACTGTGCAAGCCGGGGCAGGCCATTAGTTAACTATATAGAAGAAATTAAAAAGAAAAGACTTTAGAGTTATTGTAAACAGTGGTTGTAAATATGTAAAATTTATTAAATATTACATTTAATCTTTATTCAATTCATAAGTATAACTGCAGCATTAAATGTTATGAATAAGAAGGTTGATAGGTGAGAAGGAATTTATGAATATAAATGTAGACAAGACAAAAGTAATGATGTTTGAAAAAGAAGAAGGCAAGATAGTGATGAAAATAAACATTAAAAAAGTTGAACGGGTGGATGATTTTGTATACTTGAGAAGCATGTTCAGCATAGCAAATTAAAGGTATTCATGAAAAATGACTGGAGAATGGTGACACATTTTGTTGTATTTGTGCCTATTATAATCTATGGAACTGATGAATGAATAATAAAATGAAAGCTGTAGTGATGCAATGTTCTAAAAGTATACTAAGCATTACAGCATTAATAGCACTGTAAAAGAATAGTGTGGCTTGAAGTAGGATGTTGTGGAATTGCTCAAGCATACTTAGTCTTGGCACAGTGAAGGGTAAAAATAAGGAACAAATAACAAGTGTAATCAATCGCAAGAGCAATGCCAGTCTTGGTAGTCTGAAATAAGACAGATAATATTAAAAGTTTCTGTGCGGACAAGCATGTTAAAAACTCATAGACAAGCAGAAAGCGCTCCCAGAACTGTTTAGAGAATGGGTTAGGTTATGGGCTAGAAGAAGTTACTTAGTAGTAGAGGGCTTTTTTCCGCAACTCCACAAGTAGCGCATATTTTGCATGTATCAAGTTACTTTCCTTTTTAAAAGCGTTAGCATTAGCATAATCAATGAATTTTTAATTTAATTAATTAAGTGTATTTGTAACATATATAAATTACATTTAAAAACATACATTGTATACATTATTGTTCAATATATACCATGTCATCAATAATCATGTACCAGTAACCAAGGTTGCTGCATCAACAATAGCAGCGGGTGCCAGCAGGGCCCCCTTCCATGGGGGTGTTAAAATAAAACATAAATTAAGTTAGGTTTATTAGTAGTTTTAATTTAAGTTTTCTCCAATTCTCCTCCATGGAAATTTTAAACATATTCTTAAAAATAGGTAACACCTATTTTAATTAATTATACCGACTTGCCTTGACAACAACTAAGTCGCATTGTGATTGCAAGGACAGCAATGTAGATTTATGGTGGTTCCTTATGTACTTGTTGCTAAATAAAGAAAGAAATGAAATTATTCTAAAACATCTTATAGGTTCTTTAAAAGATAAGAAAAGAATTAAGTAAGACTTTTTGTTGAAGAATACATATTTTGTTATCTGCTATTCACTGAAGTGCATACATCATATTTGGACCCTATGAAAGGTCACTAATATGAGATGAGGACACTACATATCAATATATGCCCATTACCAAATACCAGTCATAAACCATAACAAGTGTTTGCTTTACTGAATTATTTAAAAAATGCTTAATTATTATATCACAGATAGGGAATCATAGTACAGAGCTACAATTACTATTGCCGATACTTTAGGACTGTTCTCATACATTTATATTAATCTTCATTAAAACCTGTTAGTATAGACAGACAGACAGATATAAAGAAGGCGACAATAAATTAGTTTAAATCAACCCAATGGGACATTATTAAGAAATTCTTTAAATACACTTCAACGCTATTTCTTAAAAGCATAAATATGATTTACTATAAAACTGAGAATTGATGCTTTTCCCATACAAACTTCCTCCTACATTTCCATTAAAGTTTTATTTTTGCGTTGAATGGTAGCCTATGTCAGTTGACAACGTCCAATCTATCTCTATACCCAAATTGGTTCAGTTTTTGCGTGATGCGCGAACAACGGAATTTCAACATTATATTTTATATATTATATAGTAGGGAAACCTGCAAGTTGTCATCTCAAAGAAAGGCCACTCAACAGTAGCAAAGGAAAAGTAAATTAAAATGTGATAGACGTGACATGGTAAATAATTGGTTATAAAATGCTCGTATTTATTTCTTTATTTCATTGCGATTACGTCATCATTGTTGGAAGTTCTGCGTAGTAAATATCTGCTGTTATTGCTTGACAGGATCTGAGGAAGATGTAGTTTCCACTATGAAATGATCACCAAACTGTTACCGTCAACTTTCCATGGAGAAACTATGCTTTAGAGCGATGTTTCCCAACGTGGGGTCCATGCCCCACAGGGGGGCTGATTTTGATAGTTAAGGGGGGCAATTCAAAAATGGATTCGACACGACTTTAACCCTTTTGCTCCGGGCTATTTAAATGCAATGCTAGACTTCGGTGCCAAATTTAACAAAAAAAGCAAATTCTTTAAAAAAATGCTGTTAATAATTATTAGGTATAATTT
>DWTW01002855.1:0-10554 GCA_018246275.1 Papilio slateri
TGGATTTCGGACATATAGGTGTCACCGCACGGTATTCTCGGCGGCGAGCTACCTTTGTCCTCCAGAGTCGAGTTGGACGCGAAAAGAGAGCCAAGAAGATCGGCCTTCTCTTTTGAGGTGTGGGCCAACGAATCATCCCCCCTGCGCAAAGATGGTAAAGATGGCTTACAGAAATTCCCCTGGACAGCCTTGGCGAGAGACCAAAAGGCACGTGTTCCCGAAGGAAGGCGCACCAGTCTCTCCCCAATGCTGTTACATGAGCAATAAAGGCGATTACTTTCACCTTATTAAAATTTTATAACATCGATTATTTCTCATAGACATTGAAATTCCTACCACCCGCCGTTTTCCCCGTCTCGAGATGTAACAAGACTCCAGTAAATTATATTCTACTCCTATGGTATCAGATGTATGCACCGATAACAGACTCAAAGTTTGGAGACATCTACCAGTATGGAGAGTGTACTTTACTAACAGTCATTTAGTCAGTTTACTGCTTTTAATTTTTTTAGATTGAATATTATCCTTGAACCACTGGGATCAGTGGAAACCTTTATCATTCGTAACTTACATGTGAATGAACTCAACAGATAAAAGGAAACATTAACAAATTATAATTTAAAAACTTAAAAAAAAACGAAACTTAGTTAAACTCAATATTAAAATTAAAATATTTTTTATTGTCATTGTCTTGGTGATATTATGATAACAAAATAATGATGAGTAGTGATGAATGATGTTTTGATTACTATTCTGAATATAGAAGCTCTAACTCCATTATTATTCAACACCATTATTATAGCAGCAGCAGTACCTACGATATCGAATACGAATGATTTTGAAACCTCTATTGTCCTTGGTCCCGACCATGCCTTCCATTCACGACTAAAATATTATATATATACATCAAGAGGCACAACTATAAATCAAACAATATTATCGACATGGAATCAAAATATCAAGAGTTTAAATCTGGATTCAGCCGGATTGAGTGAAAACAAAGCCAATTTAAAGTTTGTTTTTACTTATGGCCAGGATCAACGTTACTTCAATTTACATTTTATAACAATTTAACTTATAGTAGGAAAATAAATCAAAATTTGAGAAACATACCATGGAAAAATAATCACTTGAGATTCAACTCAGACTATCCGTATTTGATAATGAATAATTCTGCTATAATTTATATTTTTAATTATTAAACATGATTAAGGACAAGATTTATATAAAAAAGCATGGAGGGCAATGAGCCGGACAAATGCTCATAGAACGGATGGTAGCTGGGTCAAAAGATTGTAAAATGACCGCCACGTGGCCAGAGGTCGACGTAGCGCTACAAGATGGATCAAGATCTGGTCGAGGTTGCGAGTGTCCATTAGGTGAGGACAGTAATGGACCAATCTATATGGCATGACGGAGGCATACGTACTGCAGGGCAATTACTTTTAACTTAGAAAATAACTAAATAAATATTTTAAATTATTATTTTCTAGTAATAGAGAAATAAATTGTATAGAATTACATTTATTTTATACCAAAGAATGTACAACATGTTACGGCATGTAATTCGTTCTGTATAGACACTGTTTCTTAGATAGGTAACAAGTCTGTACTGGCCAACATCCTTAAGATATGACCCAGATGGAGGTAAGATAAGCTTGCAGCAACGAGCCCTACATATCTTAAATCTAGATTAAGTATACACTAGGATCTCTGGCCCAGTCGTAAAAGAGTACTACTAAGAATATTACTATCCCTTATTTATACTATCTTGGTATAAATCGACTTAAAGCGACCATTTCTTATCAAGAACAAGAAATGAAACATACTGGATCTACACAAACCCATTTTATTTATATGCTTGTCATATATAAAACTTATACTTTGTAGCAATTTCAAAATCATCTAAGAATATCTCCACGTAATATTCGTAGTAAGGAACATAAATTATTAATATAATCGTAACTAATACTATAAATGTGAATTTAAAATTGTTCGTTTGTTTGTTACACCTTCACGCCTTTACGACTAAACATCATTTTATCCTGAAAAAAAAAACTGTTCTCGGGGGATAGAAAATCATACCTTTCATTTGAAATATCGGTTACCATGCCATAATGTTTGCGTATGTTTTGACACTAAAACTTTTGGACATATTTTATAATACCATTTTTATATTCCACGTTATCACGTCGAAGGAAGTAACAAAAATTTCCAGCGAGGAAAATAAGAAACAAATCCGAGTGAAGTCGCGGGCAATAGCTAGTAGCAAAAGAAAAATCTTTACTCCTATGTTGCCATGGATCTCGAGCGTGAGAGTTTTTTTATCATCCGTATCGTTTTTGATACTGGTTTACAACAAAGAAGAAGAAAGTCATCGTGTATCCCGATATGTGTTAAGCTCTGATCACTGAATCGAACAATAATTCTGAATAAACTAATAAAACGAAATTATTAATAGTTAATTGAATGATTTCAAAGAGAAAAAAGAAGCATCTGTCGATCCTTACAAAGCAGTTTCATCGATAATTACAACGAACAAAAGAAAAATGTGTAACAACACTATCGCCACAAAGGCATAAAGAAGCGAGCGCCTTTCGAGACGTGCCGACAAACAAAAGATCGATATCGACCTACGGGTGGTTTTAATTTTATAAATAAATTAATTAAAACGCGCGGCGAAGAACGCGTGACTGCCTATATGCTGACTGACAGCATATAGGCAGTCACGCGTACTTCGCCTTTACGCTTTTTGTAAAGACGAGAGATAATTGAGGGTTGTGATCATTTTCTCCTTTAGTTTTTGTTATTATATAATCCATAATTGTGTCAGATTAATAGCGCCAATAGCCTAATTAAGGTTACGGGTATGGACCTCGAAACATGCACAAAATGGTCGTGGGTTCGAATCTGCCATTCGACTATTGTCGTGAACCATGTCCAACCATGTTTAAAACTTGTTTGGCCATGGTTAAAAATCGAAATAATTTACTAATATTTCTTATATTAGTAAATTATTTCGATAATCTACTAATATTTCATATATATGACCGAAGAGGGTTGGCGTCAGGCAGGCGGCCAAAACCTATTACAGTATGTGCTACGGTCGTACTGTGCCGACCCCATATAAAGCAGGAAAAGGGCAGGAAGAAAAAAATAAAACTATAAGAAATACAAATGCACAGTTTTTATAAATGAATTGCAGGTTACTAAAAAGCCGGGATACATAGAAGAAATATCATTAAGATAAACATTTTGTATTTAAATTAAAATTGTCATACATCAATCATAATCATTGATGTATGACAATTTTGGTCTTACTTATTCGTACAAAATGGATGTAGAACCCAGAGCCAGACCATCAGACCGGCCGAGCGATTATGAATATTGATTTACATATAATATGTAATACGATAATTTTAATGTCAAACTGCGGACATAAAAATATGTTTATATCAATGTTGCCCGACCTCATTTATTCTTAAATATCTAAACTATTATTTTTAATGTCAATGTTCTCGTTTGCAAACAAAGGGCACCTTCACAAAAGCCCAATTTTATTGTTACTATTGGTTGATCTGATGATTTTACGTAGTCTTATCTTCAGGATTTTGTAAAAGAATAAGTAAGGAATGCTTTTGGTTAGTTTTATCATAGAATTTTCATTAATTTATGGAGAAAAAATATTAAAGTTCTAAATGCCCAGTGTGTAGTATATGGTTACATAAAATTAAATCACGGGTTGTTCGTTTTATTCTATAATAAAATAAAAGCAGATAAAAATTTAGTAAAGAGGATATCGTTCTCTTGCTGAAATCACATATTGCATCCGTCTGGGCGGTCCAGGGAGTACGTTTTTTATGGTTTCTTGCAGAATACGTTTCCAATCCTCAGTAATGACATTCATTTGTTGGTCCGCAGAGCCGATTGCACTGAACTCGTCAGTTCAGAACGTGCCAGATATATTCTATATGATTTAGGTGGGATCTTCGAGCTGACCAATCCTAATCATGAACTACGACTTCTAGCATAAATGCTTCAACATGCGCCAGGCGGGACGTAAGCGTTGTCATTCATAAAAAATTTTTTTTTGCCGAAAGCTGCCAATGTAAGTTATGCCTGAGGAATTAGATCTACCGTTATGGATACGTGGTCCAGTAAATACGCCGTTTTCGATGAAGACTATTTCCGTACGATCGAACGAATTTATTCCTGCTTAAAACATAACAGAGCCTCCACCATAAGGTGTGATGTCCTTAAAACATGCTTTTGCAAAGCGTTCTTCTCGTCTTTTTAAACTTACCGACGGTGGTCATCACCGTACAGAGGTATCCTGTCTTCGTCGGAACACCAATAACTAAGCCAAGCCTATCTCGGTGCCCACAGAGTAATTTAGGACCGCAAGTCGGGCGATGATTGCGTATATTGATTGCGAGAAATCTCTATCCATAGACTAATTTAAAATATTTCTTATTTTTTCGAGGTTATTATTGAGATCCACAGACGAAGATATACAATTTCTGAACGCTTGACTCACTAGAAAACGATTACTCCGTGGTTCGGTACATGGTTTTCTTTCAGAATCAGGTCTTTTCTAGACGTAACCCTTCATTTGATATATCTTTCAGGTCATTTGGACTATCAAATGACTAATATTTACGAGCCAGCCGTTTGTAGCCATGAAACCTTTGCTCAATCCCTACTCGAGAAGCATTATTATTTTGTTGGTTTTATCACTTTCTTTACCTTTTAGAGCATCTAAACACAAATAACAACTATACTTTAAAACTAGCGGACCCAGCAGATGTCACTCGACAATGGCCAGCATAATAGCAAGCCACACAGTACACACACAATGTGTTCGCGGGTTCAGCTAACGTTTGTTTGTTCGTTATTTGTCAAAAACAATACCACCTACTGGGTCCAATTGCGGATATCATACCATTCCGGGACCCACTCAAAACTCAGTTACATACACACGCACAGTTTAAATTTATGGTGTAATTTTAGTACTATTATTTTGGATTTTTATAAAAATTATTAAATGAAATACTTTTTAGTCTTCAGTTCTGGCACGAGGCTGTTGAGAATCGGGGCCACAGTGCAAGCGGCGGCGCCTTCGATCACAAAACGCTCTTTTTCTACCATATACAAGATGGCCTGTGCGATCCAGTCTTCTTTTAGTAATATCTGAAATGTTGTGGTTTTTATTAGTTTTGACTGCTTTTTCTAAGGGTTTTTTTGTTGTAAAATTATGGAGATAAATATTACTATTGCGATAAATTAATGAAAATCCAAGCTAATTGGAGTCTTTTGAACACGAAGTAGATCCAATACCAGATTTGTATCAGAAAACAAATTTGAGTCTATTGCTTATACGTTCGCCACTGACTCAGTCGTAACTTGTGACTAGCCAGCCAATATAGTAGTTAGCGTAGTAAGGAGATCATGGACAATAAATGAAAGTTCTTGTTAGCGTAGTTAAGAGATCATGAACAATAAATAAAAGTCCTTGTATATACTATTATACCTTTGGGGAGTCTTTAGTACTAGTTATCGTAACTTTAGCTAAAAAGCGATCTCCAGATTAACTCTGTTACAACTCTCGAGAAGAAGCCTTGACTCGGGCAAAATTCGTATATATGACGTAATAATAGTACCTATATACAAAGATATTTTCACTAAATGAAATTCTACATAGCCAGAATGGCATTAATTGGCTCTCTTTTAATGAACATGTAGGTTGCCGTGCTGCTCCCGGCTTAAGAATTGGGCAGCTCCATCTCACCCCGTGTCGTATGAACGGACTAAGGGAAGTTGCGGATTGTGCAGCAGTATTCTATGGAAATTTATCAGTGCAATACTGATGCACATTGCGCGACCATAAGGATTCGAACATTTCTATCCACCTAGCCGTAAGGCGGCGGCTATAACACCAGCAATAATTCCCGAGGAGGGTTAGTACCGGCAGGCGGCCTCAAAACTCTAGCCAAAACCTTTTTAGTACGGAGGAAGTAGGTATTCAATAAAACATAAGGACATTTTATATATTTTAACTAATATTATAAAGAGAGAGGAAAGATTTGATTGTTTGTTTGGATAGAATAGGCTCTGAAACTACTGGACCAATTTGGAAAATTCTTTCACCATTAAAATCCTACATTATCCCTGATGAACATATGCTATAGAATATCAAAAAGTTAGGGATCCGCATGAAAACAAAATAATGTAACCCAACGTGTAAAAAAAATACCAAAAAAATCGTTATATCGCGTACGCTGCGGAAATTATTCACAATAGAGCAAAGTGATGCACTGCAATTTTATTGAGGACATCAATATCTACAAAAAAGTCCGCCATACCATGTGCCTAACTATCATACTTAAATCAAAATAACTACTTTTTATGTTAAAACTAGCGGCCCGCCCCGGCTTCATTTTTGTTAAATACCCGTGCGAAGCAGGGGCGGGCCACTAGTATTGTATACTTATAAAAGTACAAGGTCAACAAAATATTTACATATATAGAAAGATTACCCTAACCATTCTATCGACCAGCGGCAGTGCATTGTAGAAGGCGTTGGTACCCACGTAGGGCATCGCTATGCCTTCCGCCACAGAATTCTGCATTGGTTTGGTCACAGGCTGACCTTTTTCCAGGGACTCGAAGAATGTCGGCATTACTTCCGATTGAGCGCCCTGTAATATGTTTTATATATCGTATGCACAATAACCTGAGACTCGCCGAATGTGATGCCTGCCCACTAAAGTCTTACCACCCCGGGTTTGCCTAGCTATACTATGTTGGATAGCCTTGATAGGTTAGTTCACGATATTAACTTTTTTGTACATTGTACGAGCACACGGCGGATAAATGTTTTAATTTATTTAGAGAGACATCTGATGGTTACATCAAATAAATTGTTATGAGAATAAGGTTTTCTTTTCTAGTTAAGTCAAGGGAGTAAGTAGTTTGTTTCTGCATAAAGTCAGTCAACGTATACCTGCAAGTGTTTTGGCTTTTTTGGATTTTACCCGACAGTGGTGGTCGGTGGTAGGTGAACCGCATATTTTTTGTCGACTTTAAATTCCAAATAAGATTTTTAAAGTTAGTACTAACATAAACGAGACAGCCGGGTTTGGCGTGTTTGATTACGGTGGCGACGGCAGCTATCAGGCCGCCCGTGCCCACCGGCACCAGGACGGCGTCGACGCTCGGCACTTGCTCCAGGATCTCCAGTGCCACGCTGCCGTAGCCGGTCAGCACGTCGGGATGGTCGCGTCTGTACAAAAAGGCAATACACAAGAAAATGCATTTCCATTTTTAAGAAAGACAGAAAAAAGATTTCTTTTATTCATTCAATTCTTTTTTACTACTTTATCCCATCCATCGAAAGTCAAAGACAGTTTATAGACGTCAACCCACGCAGACCTGATTAAAATGAGGTTTGTGTGCCATCCATCTCTCAGCCGCGGTTTCGTTATTATTATGTCTGAAAATGGTCGGTAGACTTTTTTAATTAATACTTTTACAGGTACATTTTACTACCACAGTCTCTCTCACTGTGCGCGGTCCTGTACGAAGTGGATGGCATTATGCATTGCAGTTGGAGCGTGGCGCATATTTGATTTGTCCAGCGCTTTGGGTGGTGTCTCCATGTCACCTCTGGGTTTCTTACCCTCAATTTCTACCGTAATGATGAGTTTTTCTAGATTCTCGGGCATATCGTAGAAAGTCTTTTAGTGATTTTGAGTGCTTCTAGTATCTAGCATTTGTCCTGTGTGCAGTCCTCCACAACCTCCGCCAATAGCACATCTCGAAAGCGTCTATGCTACCTGCTATCTACTAGCTTTCCTTCATGTTTCTGCTCTATAAAGAAATATAGAGAAGACAAGTGCATGCACTACTAGAGTACAGTGTCTCAGAGACACCAAATACTCTATAAAGGTCGATAGGTTGACCAGTTGACCAGACCAGACCACTTTCAATTATATCGTAGATTTGTATAAATAGGTCGGTTCTACCAGGGAAGTATCACGACCTCACAGAATACGGCCGTGCTGTAGACATATTTTTATATTTCGCGTTTCGACTGATAAGTTAGGAAAGGCAGTTTCCTCTTCTTTTCCTAAGCCACTTTTCCCGACGAAAAGGCTGGTCACGCATCCGTAATTCTATAGAGATATTTCTTTATTTTTCTAGGAAATAAGAAACGGAATAATTCCTCACCCATTAATATATGTAAGCCCCTTTTCTCTTGCAATATAGCGCGCATGTTTTTGTGAATCTTGTAGGTCGTTGCCCTCCACTATAACTTTGGCGCCCAAATTCTTGCACATCTGTAGCTTTATTAGTGGCACGTTCACTGGCATCACGACCACCACGGGTATGGTCAGCAAGCGAGCGCAATGGCACAACCCCATCGCTTGGTTACCGAGAGAAGCCAAAACCACTCCGATCTTTTTCTTATCACGTGGCAATTGTTGTAGCACATTTAGAGCACCTCTTTCCTTAAAGCTAGAATAAAGATTTTTTTAAAAAGTGTTTTCATTTAATGTCATATGTTAATATACAAAACTATAATTATTCTAATCTATAACGAAGAAAAGGTCGAACCTTAGTGTCCTAAATTAAGATTGGGTCGATTTTAATGAACATTGAAATAGCACCGATCCAAATATGTCCTTTGTGTCTCTGGGAATACTTACGACACAACAATAAATGTTGCGCAATTCATAACGTATGCTTACCAACCACACGAAATTCCCATAACGCTAACATAAAAATAATGTACAGCTAAAATTTAAAACTTATTTTTAAAAAAATCTCTTGCACAATCCTTTCTGTGTCTATAAGTATTATAAAGAAATTTCTAGTATGTTTAGTGTGTGCAGTTTTTGGCGAGCGACGCTTTGAGATGGTATCACTGTCATCACTGACAAAATGACCGAAAACCGACCCGGATGTTATGGGCATGTAAAAATACACCCAGAAGATTATGTGGTCAACAAAGTAGAGGTAGAGGCCGTTCACCTTCAACTTATAAAAAGAGACCTCAAAGAAAGCCCAATTGCCTGATCCGACAACCCAATACAGATTGTCGTAGCGATAGAAAGTGAGCAGACCCGACCCCAAATAGTGCTTATACTAGGGATACTGTGTAGCTGGAATTTTTAAAAGCTGTTATTGTACAACGAGCTGACCCGACAAACTTCGTTCTGCCTTAGACTTAATTTATATTAATGTTACCTAAGCTGTATTAATTGCTGAATGGGTTGCACTCGGGCCGATTTCCTTCATTGAAGCACCTTGAAATATACGACATTTTTCGGTTTGTTATATAAGTCAGCATGTACTCGTATAATATCTAATATCTCTTATATACACTTATAATATGTCTTATATACTGTACTCTTTGTAGTTTCTATAATTTCATCACATAAATGGTGTCACTAACCAGACTTTGTTTTAATTAAGTGAATAGTGATGGGGACTTTTGGGACAAATATTTTTTCTTTGTAAACAATAATAATATATTAAAGTAAACAAGGTTAGTCAATAAAATATTCACTTACCTGCCAGTTTTATGAACACTTTCAAGCTTGTAATAAAAATTAATGGCGAAATCATTTCTTGTCTGCGAAAGCTGTTGGAAACAGAACAGAATATTAAAGCGATGAATTTAAAAAGAAAGTTTTTAACCGACTTCAAAAAGGAGGAGGTTCTCAAATCGATTGCTTTTTTATTTTTATTTCTAATCCCCGATGATCTACAATGATAATATCTCATATATGTTTGTGTCAGCCTTTAGAAGTACTCTACTGCTATTATCTAAGAAGCGACAATTTAGTCAGTGGAAATTCAGGACCGTTATTTAAATGTTGTCAGTGATCACCTCCTAGCACAAGATTTTGGTCGGTTAATAGTGAAAATTTGTTTACAAATGTTTACCTTATTTAAAAATGAACGAACTAAAGGAACGGAATCATTATTTTAAATAATAATATAAGCTATCATAACAGTTACATCCGTACAGAACAATGTAGTTGTTGAGCTAAAATAAAATAATATATAGCTCTCCTCAACTAAGCGGTTGTATGTATTGAACTTGAACATATAGAAATATAATATAAAATCAGTATACTAACATAACATGGTGTGACGGATAAAAATGGCCTGCTGGCCTCGGCCGCCTCAACTATTTCTACGAAATTTAGTTTTCTTGGGTTTTCAGGGTCACAGTTTTGATCAAAGTCCTCCTGAAAAATATTTTAATGATCAGATAAAAGTATGATTAAGGACAGGAATTATTGGCCTTAATCTATATTATTACCCTTCGATCTTAATATATTTCTAATGTAATAATGAGCTTTCATTTAGGCCCGTCTATTAGAATTTGGTGTAAAGTTATTGAGATTAATTTAAACCAACGACTTCGATCGGTGTGATACCACGACTTCACCGAAGACAGGCGCAAAGTAGAAGTATTCTGAGTTTCGTCTGAGGAGTGAGGTGCCGGAAGCCTAATTTCAGTCATCTTCCCTTTCCCATCTT
>DWTW01002856.1:0-10554 GCA_018246275.1 Papilio slateri
TTTTTTTTTCTCCCTGTCTCTGTTACCGTCGATGCTCAGGAGTCTAGTGGGCTCGGAGATGTGTATTAGAGAGAGTCGTTAAGTATGCCTACGATTGACGGAAATTCTATCAGTAAAAAGGAATATACTTACTGTCAGGTGATTTCCGTGGTATTTTGCCTTTTTGTAAGGTGCTAGTGCGTGTCATTGTTTACTAAATAATGTTTGACATCAGAATCCCAAACAAAACCCAACAATTCGACGGTAATGCGACTTCCGCACGCTATCCATTAGAAATAATTTTTGAAAGCAATGTAAACACGGTTCTGATTCGAGCCCCCCACTCAAAGGAGCGTTACATATGTTATGTATTATTATTTTATTTTAATCATATATTATCCGACCATACCCAGAACAAATTATGTACAGAAAAGTCTCATCGTGGGATCGCTCTTATATAATACGTTACATAGACATATCCGGGTTACTAATCCCATATAATAGTTCAAAAAGAAGTTTAAAAATTACGTTAAAATGGTTTTTGTTTTGATCCATTTTGGGGTGCGTTTTACAATTCAGGAGCGGGAACTTTTTTGACTATGCGAAACCGACACGCTCAAATTAGCAAGGAGCGACTGAAGAGAGCTGTGCCAAAAGCGACTCTAAAGCTTTTGAAATAAAGACTTTATGTATAATGTAATTTTCTCAGGACTAGTGAGTTCCTTTTAAAGAGATTGGTGTTGGGAGGAAGCGGGAATACCCCACTTCCAATCCTTACTCCCATTCTCCCAAAACCAGCTCCCGAAATATAAAAGTCTACCTAAATTTATATTGCTATTAATGGCTATCGGCTGTTTTTTGATGTTTTACAGGTTACATTTTTGGAAATATGCGCAGAAATTAATTGAGCTAATTTCTCCACCATCAGACATTTAGACATACGGCTAGTCTTGCGTTCTGTTGTTGGTATACTTCGTGTTTGAATCTTCGTTTATTATGCGTACAGCAAAAGATTGAAACAAGTTACTATAATAGCTTTTGTTTTTCGTCCGATTATGACGCGGGTACCTTCAAGGGGAAGAGTGAAGGCGAATGAATAAACTAGTGCGTACCATCTTTCGATAGCATCGCCACTTAACATCAGATGAGAATGTAATCAAGCATTAGTTTTTTTTTTAATTATAGAAAAATGATAAAAATACAATCTTTAGATTCTGTCACAGAGATAATAAAATAAAATGGGATGTTTATTCTGTCACAGAATAAACACCCGATATTTCCTTGTCAAAGAGTATATACCAAAGATCTTATAGAAGGGTAGCGATGGATCGTCTTTCCATTAAAATTCAAAATCCTATCCAGCCATTTATTAGAAGCTCAGTACATGGAGAAGGTAGATAGTAAACCTTTTTATAGTGTTTGCACAAACAATCATATATTCCTTTTTATTCTCTCATTTAATTCTTGCTCTTTGCTCTAAACTTATTCAATTTAACGTGTGCTGAAATAAAACTTTTATAATTTGAGCCCGTTATTGTGCAAATTTCAATAACGCAGTGCGCTCTGAAATGAGTTTTATACATGTCAAATAAATCAATGTGAACTGAATAAGAATACGCTTTTATGATCGAATTATCATTATAAAAAATAATTTATACTCCAATAAAATTGAATATTTACTCGATACTATTTATATATATTTATCAAATCATGATAAACAAAAAAAAAACATTTTATGGCACGCCAGGTGCCGAACACTCGGATCCGAAAAATGATTTTTTTAAAATGAACATCCGGGCGTTCCGAGTGGATCCGGAGATCCGAGTGGGGGGCACCGCTACTATGGCCCCGCCTCACTCGGATCCGAGTGGTGAACAGCGAATGTATTAAGCCTCTTTATTCTATCTATTGGTGAGTAGACACCGATACAAGTCTCACATCAGTCTTAAATATTACTGCGTATATAAAGTGTGTAGGCGTCTTATAAGTAACTAGCAGCCCGCCCCGGCTTCGCACGGGTATTTAACAAAATGAAGCCGGAGCGGGCCACCAGTTTTAACATTTTTTCACACGTTGGGTTACATTATCGAAGTTTTCATACGGATCCCTTTTTTGAAAGTACTCTATAGCCTATGTTCTCAGGGGTAATTTAGGATTCTAATGGTGAAAGACTTTTTCAAATCGGTCCAGTAGTTTCAGAGCCTATTCAATTCAAACAAACAATCAAATCTTTCCTTTATATTATATTAGTTTAGTAAATATTAGTCAACAAAAAACAGTATAGCCGGCCACAAGAGCAGATACTGCACAAATAGACAAACTGACCGAAAAGTACCATGACCTTCCAGTATTCTATCTATTTAGGTTTATAATATGTATTTATTTATTAGGGTATATAGGTAGGTATATATGTTATAATTGTTCGATAGAAACGAACTGGTATTAATATACTTCTCGATGGATCGAAACACAGAAATATAAATTTATTTCTCGATCATATATGTTAGGCATATATTAAAATAAATCGTTATTCGGTATTACGAGAATCAAAACAGATCGATTCACTTTGAACTCTTAATTGATCTAATCATTCGGAAAATTTCTTTTTTAACGCTACCGAATTGAGGTAAATTGTAATATCAAAAGGAAAGGCTGGAAGAAAATTGTGTGTGTAATAAGTAGACTCGTGTAGACTCTTCACAAGATAGACCAATGATTTGATCAAGATTTCAGGCAATATTTATGGTGATTTTGGGATGGGCCGACAATGATAATGATAATGATAAAGTCTTGTCCTCGTCTCGTCCTACGGTCGTAGGATTTAATAAAGTTTTTTTTTATCTTTTTTTAACAAGGTAAATAATATATAGACTCCGAAACGGCTAGATTTCGATGAAATTTTCATGATCATCATCTTCAGATTGGCCTAGCAGGCGATTTCGTGAAGTTTTTTAGCGAACAAACACATAATTAGTCCTACCTGGGCGAAGCCGGAACACTAGTATATTTTAAACAAACCATTCGTTTTAATATATGACTGTATGGACAAAACAGTAAGTTATATATTGTGATACAAAATGTACTGTTATTGATTGTTTTTTGTTTAAACTTTCCAACAACACAGACAGTGATAAAAAATTAACATGCCAGGGCGTCGAAAGTCGTAAACTAGTTGAGGTAACACCTCTGAGCCATGATTCTGTCCTCTCCATACCTACCACGTACTCGGAATTCGGTCTTAAAAGGTTTAGATTTATCTTAGAAAAAATATGCAATATTTCTTACTGTTGATTTTATTTTATTTACTTGAAGTCAGTTATTTTTAGGAGGCCTTTTTTAAAATCAATTTTCATTTTCAGAATTTACCCTTATCTTTTTTATTTTTTTTGTGAATGACTTATCACTGTTAACCAGGAGGCTTTTACAGATGCACCTAAACCTCTTTGCAGTAACTAAGCTCGAAGGCTCCCTCAGGAGCCTCGGCTCGGGCTGTGACATTGCTGTGTTGTTACCGGATTGGGAGACTGCCGAGCTCTTAGATTGCTTCGGCGGATGCTCCAAGGGCCCCCGAGAGGGGACCTCGGCTTGGACTGTCACTCTTATCGCCTTTGGCATTTCGATTCGAGGGTGTCCAAGAGGGCCGAGCCTCGGCTCGATCGGTTGCTAACATTTGACTACAGCTAACATTACTACCACTTCGGAAAGCGTTAACGCTGGTAAAAAGTGGCGGAAGAAACTCCAGCAACGCTCCTACAGTTAACGGGAGAAAATGCCCTGCCAGTTATGTGGCTGTATCTAAAATATGAGGACAGCCATCCTCGCCGGCGAGGACGGTGTGAGGTCTGTCTGCGAGGTTCTTGGAGCCTAGCCTGAGCGATAATTTTTCCTAATGTGTTTTGTAGGTACGTAACGGGGGGACCTTGGGGAGCCGCGGGTGCGGGGGCGGGGGCAGCTGGCTTGCGCTGCGGGGTCGCCTTGGGGGGCGCTACTTGAATGGCCATAAGGGCCGGGATGGGGGCGACAGCGGGCTGGGACGGTCCAGCTACCGCTCGGGGCTCAGCTTTATGTGCCTTCTGAGGCACCGGGGATGAGGCTGGTGAGGCGGTGGGGGAGGAGCGCTTCTTGCGCTTTTTCTTATTCTCCACTTTCGTGAAGAGGGAGGAGTCGTTAGACTCTTGGTGGGAGGTCGTGGATTCAACCTCCATATCCGAGTCGGAAGCCTGTGCCCCTGTCTCGTCAACTGACTCTGAGGCCCTTGAAGAGGGCCTCGAAGATTCTTCGGCTGCCCTAATGGCGCCGGCTAACGCCTCCGGGTAGGTTTCCCGGAGGAACTCTAAGATCGCCGTTAATTCGGCAGACATCCTACTAATTATACGTATTTAAATAGACTAACTATACCTATCTATGGCTGAGGCGGTCCCGGTGGGATGCCGGGGTGTGTAGCCCTATCCTCTTCCCTTTCCCATTCTTTCCTAATAAGGATAGGATGGGAAGGGGAAGAGGATTGGACGGGAAGGGTATGAATGGGAGAAGGAATATCCTTTTCCAGTCTATCCCCTTTGTCTTATGAAGGTAGGCAACGCTTCTGCGACTCATTAGCTTGTTGCAGATGCCTATGGGTAGCGGTCACTTAACATCAGGTGATCCGCTTGCTCGTTTGCCACCTTCTACCATAAAAAAAGATTGTGTTTCAACGAGGCATCTCCTCCCTGCCATGGTTGTGCCCTCGCGTGCACACAGCTCAGTGCACGTGGCTGACAAGAGAGCGGATCTCCGTAGGCGCCTTCAACTCGTCCGCCGCCAAACATCGGCCGTCGCATCGCTGGTTGGCTCCAGGCTTAAATTATCATTATTTGGACGTGTTTCTCGTGTTGTTGTTACGTTAGCGTTTTTATTTTCTTTTCTATCTCAGTTTTCATCCGGACGGAGGTCTTTATAATGATATATTCATGGTATTTTCAGATACCATAAGTTTACTTGAAAGTTTGTTCATTGTTTCTACGGACTACCGTTGACTTTTTCTGTTATTCTTTTCCTTTTAATCTAACTTTATTATATAATCTATTTCTGCTTTTATTTATTTTTTTCGCTCTTTCCTCTCTTCTCTGGGAAATCTTCACTCAGCGGATGTCAGCACGAAAGGTGGACTTTTTAATGTTTTTAATACGTTTTCGAATATCGGTCTATTTCTACGGGAGTGAGATTTTATTAAACTTAACTCCCGTAGAACTAATAAATGATGAAACTGTGAATGAAATGTGTAAGAATGTATCACAATAAATTTCGGTTTGTTGCAACATCGTGAGATTTATCTTTTTCTTATTATGGACAATAAATCAGCTAGGTGCCAATAATTGGTGGGGTGCCAAGATAAGGGTGTTTTATCCTATGTCTTTTTATATGTACAGTACAACGAATGAATGGCTAGAAATGAAAGAAAACATCGCTCCTCTATCGAGTTTTTTTTCTTTGCGAATATTTTCGAATCCTTCCACAAGTTTTACTTTGCCAAAACTGACATACCCGTTAATTGTATTTATTACTTAAGAACTGAACGGTTCCATCGGGAGCCACTTCTGGATTTGTGTTATTCTTATGAACAGTCGATTGTATTTCCTAAAGCAGTGATGTAACTATTACAAATGTTACAGGGACGTGTCGGACAACAACATCACAACGCTGCCGCCGGCGGCGCTGCAGCCCGCCGCCGCGCTGCGCGACCTGTGAGTCCGCGGCGTCGCCCGCACGACACTCGCACTGCGCCTCGCGCTCTAACCTCGCGCACACAACTCGCTTCGCCTTACTCCAACTGCTTACTGAATTGAACATATCTAACAGAAGTATAACCAAAACTAATACCTGTACGAGAGATACAGCTGGACGAGAGTCCGCTATTCTCCGCCCAATAGGACCTCCAGTAATGCTGAGTAATCATGTTGATTCAGAATTAGATATTATCTTGCGTACATTTTTCAGAGCTAAAGTTTGTTGCGCATTCAAAAAATAAACACAACGAGGAAACAATTTTATAAACATGAAGTTAATATTACAAGTTTAAAGTCAGTTCTAATTACATAACGAGTAACGAAACGACCTTGACTTGTCGCAGCGAGGACGGAGGAAGCTTAACCTCTCTGCCTTAAGATTCCATTATAATGTCGTTACACAACTGAAACCAAAATGGATATGATCCGATGGGAGTAAAACACGACAAAACAACACAACAAAAATAGTATCGTGAAAATAGTGAGAATACAGTATCGTATCAGACTCAAGCCCGCTGCAGTTGCCATGGCGGCGGGGGGTGCGCAACCTGGCCTTAGGGCACGACTACCGTGTGCACTGACGGCCTGGGGCGACCCAGCTTGACGATGCATGACCATATCTACATGACAGCTGTAGTTCCAAAAAAATGACTTGCGTTACCAGAGACGACGTAATATTGTGTTATATTCTCACATGGTCCAATGACATCGACAGCGATGTCGAAACATGATTATTAAATTGACATATGTAAACGAAGGCAGAAATTATTAATAATATAAAAATTAAACTTTAAAATGAAAAAGAGGGATTTTAGTTAATTATTTCGATAATCTACTTAATACTTCATACTGCCCGCGGAGGGTAGATGTCACACACAGATGGTAGGCCGTAATAAAACTTGTAGTCAAAACCTTATCCAATATGGACTACGGTAGAACTGTGCCGAGCCCAGTTAAGTGGGGAAAGGGCACTGTGTATGTTCAAAGGTTCGTGATAAGAATGCTAATTTTCAAGTTAATTTCCTTACATAGAGTTTTTAGTTATTTAAGCGTGTTAACCTTTTAGTAGGATCTCGTGTCTCTTTGTCACTCTCATGACTCGTGGATTACACGAAAACTCGCGCGTACCACAGTGAAGTCAAGCTGCGAGTGTAGGTAGTCGTTTGTTATTAATGTCACTAATTTGCGCGACTCTCGCCGCCCTCCGGCGCACCCGCCGGCAGCGACCTTGTGTTCGCTCCTTGGTGCAGTTGCGCCAGTTTGTCGCCCGCTCCGTACCGCGATACAGATCGCCCCCGGCGCAGCGCACGAGTCACTTAATTAGGTAATTTAATCGTCGTCTGTTACAAATGACTGAAGCATCTCGTCTTTATTTTCATAAATCTTTTTAACTTACCTGTGGTGAGTCCAGCGCAGAATAAGTAAAATTATACATTTATGTCTTGTGGCCAATGTTAGATAATGATGCTCAACACCTCACTATCGCGTCACCTCATGCCACACGACCGCAAGGTCGTTCTTCAAAGAATACATAATCGTTACGTAAAAACATCAAACAAACTAAGAAATACAAAAGTAACTGTTAGTTACTTGCGTTGCGTTAAAAAATCTCCAATACGTTTCGGCGACAGTCTGCCCGAATATCGCTCGATACGTACTCAGTTGAATCACCATGTTTAGAAAGAACCGCCTGCCGCTTGCCTTATTGTGAATCGGCAGAACGAACATTAAATTGGCGGCGCACAAGTTCACGCGACACTAACACATGAACATTGTTGTAAGTATGAGGCGAACGCATTGAGAAATATCCGCGCGTTCGTTCACTATTATAGCGGATTTAAATTCACGTATTCAACATTGAGGCTGTACGAGCATTAGTGATGCACGTCGCGGCTCCTACGCGCGCACGCGAGGTGTTCCAACGGTCTTTATAATCGGTTGCCGATGGCGTGATACCAGGCCTACTCGGGCATTTAAATAACTCCTATTATCCAAAAATCCATACAGTTACGAATATGTCAATTACATGTTTGTACACGATTTCACTTAAACGCAACCTCGAAATGTAACGGTATATAATCTGGTGAGCGTGCAGCACTAGGCGCCGATATGTGAGTACGATGCACCAGTCGTGGTGATGTGGCGGGGTGCGGTGGTGTGCGCAGGAACCTGTCGGCCAACCGGCTGGAGGCGGCCGCGGACGCGCTGAGCGGGCGCGCGCTGCTGCGGCTGTGGCTGGACCGCTGCGCGCTGCGCCGCGTGCCGCGCGCCGCCTGGCCGGCCCTGCAGCTGCTGTGAGTACCGTCGCCCTCGACATTTTACAATTTGTTTGTGTGTGAGCAGACTTGACCTGACATATCGGTTGTATAATTATAGTTTCTAGATCGAGTTGGTTACATGTTTAAATCATTTATACCTACATTTTGTTAGGAATCTATAAAATATGTATAGATTTATAAAACAAGTTTTTAAATACTTATTATTATAATTTATTGCTTATTTAAATACAATGACAACGCTATCAAATTATCTCAATGGTTATATGCAGCCCTAACGGATGTACGCTAGACGAGAGATGTTGCTTTTGGATGTTGTATTGCACTTAAGAGCGATAGGTAAAGTGAGCACTCGCTCGCAGGCGGTGAGTGCTGCGCCATCGCGTGCTGCCGCGACCACCGCGTGTCATGTGTCTTCTGAAGAAACGGAACGGGTGTAGTGGGGGAGAGGGCTAGTGCAAACTACTTTAGTGCTGTTCATTATTAAATCATTATGGTAATGAACTCGGGACCGGTTCCCTAAGCCCGGCGACCTTGTGCACGAAGTGTAACGAGCTAACGAGCGCGCTCGGTAATTTCCGGCTTCGTAGTTACATTAACTGCTAAACAAATATGTTCACTGGCCGCGGGCGTTAGTTGGTCGCGTGTATAATGAAGTTTTAATTATTTAAATAATTAACATATAAATTTGTCGATTAATAAATTAAATAAAATAATTTACGAATAACAATAACACAAAACGCTCAGTTGACACAACGAGTTAGCAATAACACCACCTCGATGGCAGGCATTCCTCGACGGTGCGGTTCTCGCGGAATTTTCTGCCCCGCACGGCTGCCTTGTGGAACGGTCTGTCCTCGGCGGTATTTCCAAACCAATACGACTTAGGGTCCTTCAAGAAGCGAGCATACCTTTTTATTAAAGACCGGCAACGCGTGCGCAGTTCCTCTGGTGTTGCTGTTCTCTTTGCTCGTTTGCCCCCTTCTTTTATTAAAAAAAAAACTAAAAAGTGACAAAAAAAGTATGTCCAGATGGACTGTTGCCGTTTAGTGAACAATGCGGACCGATAACAACCTCCTTTCCGCGGCGCCCATCTTGCGATTGCTTTCGCACGCAATATGTTAGCTGCATTCATTCAGACAACGTTACAATAGCGTCAGTGCTGACCGCAGAATATCGATACTATATGAGCAACAGTCGGAGAGTGGCGCGGCGTGATCTACTCCGCGAATAGCCCCGTAATAACCCATCGGAGATGGCGACACCAAAAAATTACTTTTGTGACTTGGTAACCATTAAACGCTTAGGCCTCGGCGAGCTCTCGAACAAGCATACTAACTACCAGCTCTATCCGTTAGGTCAAGAGATCGAACCTTGGAGGCCGTCAGTGCCGGATATTGACGACCACAAGGGCACACCTCGCGCTCCGCCGAGGTCGAGGTCGATGGTCACACGTCATGTACCGATGACTCAAAATTAATTAAAATCGAAAAACAACATTTATCCATTTTATTTATATTATATTACACACACAATTTAATTATGTTCTTAGCAGCAATAAATTTTAAGCGCGCTTATAATGCTCGTATGGTAAAGTTTGCACGCGATCGTACCACGTTGTGGACGAGTGTGGAAGTCAGCGCCGCGAGTCAAACGGCGTTATAATATTACAGTACCCGAAGCTACACCTTCAAATGTGGTCCGTATTTAATTATTAGATACTTTCCAAGATATTATTCTTATAGATTAGGTGATAAAAATTGCGCCATAATATTAAGTGACATCGTCACTCGCGCCCTGCGCCCAGCGCCCAGCGCCCAGCAAATGATTAATGACGTGCCGCAGTCAGGGGCGCGGAGGGGCGCGGGGGAGGAATGCAGACTCAATAGGGGAAAGGCCCCTAACCCAAAAAACTGGATTTGATCCTTTTAAAGACCGATCCTTTTGTGAAGTATAAATTGAATTAGAACGTATTTCCACTAAGCGACTAGCCGCGCGCGACTTCAATTAACTCGACCTACTTGTATCTCTTCTACTTTCAGTCATACGATTGTTTAGTTCAACAACGAGCGCGGCTCATATCGACTTCGACTATCGACGGCTTTTAAATAATGTTACAGATGCCTCGCGCAACATTAATTTCCTATTGTTCTCCTTCCGGTCAGAACAAATCAAATCAAATCTTTTGTTATAGAGAAGGAGAGAGATAACAACATATTTTATGTGATGTTTTCAGCATTGTGAACTAACGGTAAATACGATTTGAACCGTTTGGGTGAAGAATTATCTTTTAATAAATTAAAGTGTGCTACTGCGATATGCAAATGAGTCCGATATCGCTATCGACGGCTAACCTTTTTTTTATGTGAGGAAATGCCTACGCATATCCGCCCTCGCGGGGGCAAGAGCGGATTATGTCGGACTCGCACCGACTAAAACCTCACAATGTTCCTCTCACGCAAGTGGGCGGGGCTACGGGAACGCTTTCGCAAACTACCGCGGCCCCGCCTGCGCTAGCCGTCGCCGGCTCCTAC
>DWTW01002857.1:0-10553 GCA_018246275.1 Papilio slateri
TTTCCCTTCCCATCCTTATTAGAAAAGGATAGCAAGGGGAAAAGGACTAGGATTAAGCCTCTCATCAGACGAAATGCAGAAATATTTCTACATGACACCTGTCTTCTGTGAGGTTGTGGTATTTCACTGGTCGAGCCGGCCCATTCCTGCAACAGATGTTGCTGCTGCCTCTACCCCTGTTAATTTACAGTTATGGCTTTGCATCTTTATCAATACCTCATTTCATAATATATATGGTATGGGCAGCCAGTAAGGTAATTAAAAAAGGTAATGTTTGTATCACTGATTTATAATCACTGATAACACACATTTTTGGGACTCAAGTATAGTATAGACAAGTATATATTTGACAATTTTTATTTGAATAATTAACTAGTTATATAACATAGTACATACATGTACATAGCATGTTAGAAAAAGAAGGTACTTCAACAAATGTTTGAACAATTAAATGTTTGGTGTATGTGATGCAAAATTTATATTGAAAAACATTTTGGTCTTGGATGGTAAAAGATGAATAGTCTGTATAGATAAATTGTTTTAGATTATTTTTCACATTGCCTTGCCAAACCAACCTTTACATAACTATTACATCTGTGTGTTACAAATTTTACAGTCCACATGTCAATGATCCTATTTCATCAGCTTTTTAAATCTTGAATACTAGCTGTTATAAAATATACCTAAACTGTGTATGCCAATTGGAATCTGCTTGCCTAAAAATAATCTTATCAGAATCTTTTTTGGATTCAAGATTTCTATTATATATATTTTTTTTTTAAATGTATCCCTAATTATTTGGTCTGAAATCCCACACGCAAAATACGCGCTAGACGTGGAGTTGCGGAAAAATAGCCTCCAACTACTAACTTGGTCTGAAATCGCATAAAAACAATTTGGATGTAGAAGGCACAAGACCAAGATAATTCAAGGCAAGCGCTGATCATTAATTTATCCTGATGAATTACATAATATAAAGAGGACATAGATAAGAGATAAGATGCAGTCTCTGATGGTAAAATGCAGTAGTTTAAAATTAAAATTTAATGAAAAAAATCAGAAGTGATTTCTTGACATTACCCATTTGCCTTCTTATCCATGAAAAAAATTATACATAATTTATATGACTGATCGTCAATCATATTATACAACACTTTCACAAGATCATTGTAAAATTTGTACACTGATGTAAAGCAGTAAAACAGGACCTGCAAGATACCCAGTTAGTTTCTTCAAAGAATACCACCTGTGTCTATTAGTCAATTGTATTTACAGAAATGGATACTTTTTCTATGCAAAGTAATACGACTATATTACATTGATTTAAAAAAATTAAATAAAGTTTAAATAAGTGTTATAGCAAATATTAATGATATTTAATTATTTAAAATAATAGTTTTGAATTAATTTAGAATGAACTTGCTTTATATGTCAGGATAACATTTTTAATGTAATGTTATGCCTACCAAATTGCAAGCATGCAATGCATAATAAAACCGGCGGTGATAAAACACTGACTCACTGTGTCAATTCTATTTATAAACAATTGCATAGCTGCTTCATCAACCTAATTACCATATTTTTATAATGAAACCTGTATTGTAGCACTTTTATCAACATAGTAATATACACTTACCGGGACCATAGAACCGACGTCCTCGGGTGACGTCGAAAATCCAACCATTTACCGCTACGAGCACTCTACCATCGGGCTGTGAACCATCATACTGCCGTAACTCTGCAACGGTCATATCCTTACGAAGTTTGGGAAGTTCCGGCGACTCCGCAGTAACTTTATGAGACTTGCTTTTATATATTCTATACACTAACACTACAATAATGACAATTAGAAGTAAGTTCACGGGACTGTATATGAGTTCAAAAAAGAAATTATTACTAAGCGGAGAACTCTCAGGTTCGGGGTTTTTAATCTCCGGTGTAGACTCCATATTTAAGAAGTTACTTGTCTTGTTAAAACTATTGCAGTTATACACTAAACCGTCTGCAGGGGAACTGTGAACTGTGCGTCTAATTAAAATAAATAAAATCATTCAAATCACTGACAGTGATTGACGTCATCTTTCCAATCCAATTCCAATGCGGTGTCGATATCGATAGTGACGTTCACTTATACAAATCGAAAATTTATTGAGTTATAAGTCAATTTTCTAAGACGCAACACATTTAAAACGAACGGATTTAATAAGCAAATAAAAACCTATAGTTTTTATTTTATATTTAGGTAAATTCAATCAATTAATTGTGTGGTATGTTACTCCGATGGTATTTGTGATTGTGGACTGATCTGTCCCCAAAGCAATTTTCAATTCGATCTGAACAAGGTTCCTTTATAGAGGTTTAAGTAAGAAACAGGTGGCTCGGGCCTTCCGAGAGAGGTTTATGGCAAACACACTAAGGGTTCTGTATTAAAGTGTTTTAAGTGTTTTTGGATTGTGCGGCGACAAAATATAAAATGACGATGACTTCCTGAAATTAAAATGACTAAAAACTTATGACAAGTTATTTTTTTACCGAGTACATGAAAATCGATGTTGGTTTTTATTGATCGACCAACGAGTACATCGTAATCGTATGTTGAAGGAACGTATACGGAACTTGACAATATAGTTGACAGATGACAGATTGCTATTGACAGTTGATGCGTTAACACATACGTGATACGATATAAAACTAAACAATGTTAATTTTTAGATTAATGTCTCAGTCGAATTTTACTTGATTGTATCTATTATTACTTCAATTGTATCTATTTAAGTATAGATAAGATAACATAGGCATGGTCGGCGTGACTACCTATATTTTCCTGTACACGCCAAATAATATTTACACGTTATTGTTATTCTGTTTGACTGTATAAAAATTAATGCACAGCAGTCTTATCTGTTAGCGATAGTTTAAAAAATGAAGGAGCACCAGGGTGATTTATGTTCTAGATATGTAAAAATATTTATTGTTGTTTCTTGTTACTGGTAAGTCCATACAATTCTATAACAATATATACAATTCTATAATAAACAGTCTATAACTAATGTATATCTTAGATTAGTATATTCCAAATAGTGGTAGAGTCCGCACCAACAACAGCTTTCCACAGGCCTAATTTCAGTGCTCTTCCCCTTTCCATTCTTTTCTAGTTAGGATAGGATGGAAGGGAAAGAGGATTGAATGGAGGAGGGGATGAATAGGAAAGGAAATAAAAATACTATAAATAATAGTAATATACTATAAATAATAGGAAATATAAATACTTTCTTGTCTGTTAAAAGTTGCCTACCTTGTGCAACTCAGTTCCTTCTTGCAGATGCCTATGGGCAGTGGTCACTTAACATCAGGAGAACCGCTTGCTCACTATACAACGGAAATAAATTATGGTGGGAAAATGGGAGTAAAGTGGGAAAAATGGAAGGGGTGATAATATCACTATCACCCTTTCCATCACACATATTCACTAAGGTTGAGGTAAATCCCTGTCCATGCCCTATTTTTATGTAAAAGCCACCTGATTGCCATTGTTACAATAACACAATAAGTCTTCCCTGTTGGTGATATCAATAAAAATTACTATGGACTAAATCTCACAGAAGGATGTGAATTTTTCTGTCCTTTGTCATTTTATCTGGAACATATAACTGTAATTTATGAAATTATTGTTTCAGGGTTGTATCCATCGCCACAGTGTTTGTTAACAAGACACTATTGAGCAGTGATTCAGTAGCATTGGATGCTCCTCTGTTCATAACATGGTTTCAATGTGTTGTGTCCTTCACTATATGTTTCACACTGAGCAGAACAGGAGGAGTACCTGGGGTATTTAACTTTCCAAAAGGTTCACCATGGAATTTGGATGTAGTAAAAAAGGTAACATATCAAGTTTTTTTCTGATACCTGGAAAGGTACCTATTGTACAAGACCTTTCCAGATTATTTGTGCCTTGTGTCTCTGGGGTTAGGTTGACAATTGCCTCTAGACAGTACATTTTTTGTTTCCGTTTTTTAATCATTTTTCATATTATATAATTATAATATTCAAATTATATAAAATGCATAGGAAAAAGGTAGTAAGTGGTGGTATTCTGTAAAATTAATTAACATTAATTAAAGGCAATTATTATCAAATGTGTAACCTCCTTTTTGACTGCTTAGTTTATATACTAAATGCAATGGATTTTCTTCTATCTACTTATCAATAACAGATAATCATAGGTAATGTAAAAGGAGGAAAAACATATTTTATTTAATGATGTTTTTAAAGTAGTAGAGCTAAGCAACTATAAAACTAGACATAGCATGAATAAGTTAGCATTACAAACAAGTTAAATTCCTCTAGAAGACATGCTAAAACACAAGTTGTCAAACATATTCGGATATGGTAAGCAGGAACAGGGTTAAATATTTCGACTCATTGGGATCACTCCGGCAACATCAAATGGTTGCTGGAATTCTTTGAAGAGCTGGGTTGGCTGAAGTGATCCATGTCCCACCCATACGCAAAATATGTGCTAGACATGTTGCGGAAAATACCCCCTACTACTAACATAGTAACCAGGAGCCTCGGTGCTTAATTTTTAATTTTCTAGGATAGTACTTGTCCCACTAATCCTGAAGCATTGTATAAGGTACATTGTAAAAAAGCTAAATCAATGGGTGATAGAATCATCCTATATAATTACAAGGCCTACTGTATTAGGCAAGTTCGGTAGCTATGGTTTAAACTTCAGCATAAAGAAATCTATGTCTAGCAGTATTCTTCTCAAAGACGGAGTCAGGAATTTCATATCTGGTATATACTCGTAGCAATATATGTAATAACATGTGTTTGAAAAAAATACAGTGTTATAAGGGAAAAGTGTGGCTTAAAAGTGGACACGTTGAAAGGATGAATGATATAGATGAGGTAGTAGATAGTAAGAAGACAAAATGTTGTAAAAGTGAGTGGCAATGCTGGCAGGGAATGTTGCAGGAGAACTTATGTTGATCAGATTAGTGACATATAACGAAAGGCGAATATCCGTAACTGATGAGCACATATGAGATGTATGGATGTAGAAGAATCGAGAGGTGTGGCGGGAACGCACCAAATGGAAATCCATAATCTCTGCCTAACCCTCTGGCTTACAGGTGTGAGCTTATATTTATCTAAAAATATTTCATGTGCATTGAGTTTAAACATGAGGTTAACAATATTTAAATTAATTATACTAAAATTCGTTTTTTTCTTCAGTGAGTAACAGTCATTTACTACTACCGCACAATAAATAACATGAGACGTAAGTCCGATGACGTCACAACGACTGTCTTGTACAGTGTACAAAAAAGTTCACATCGTTAAATGATTTGACGAGGCTAACGACCAGTTATAGCTTTGTCGCTCGCTGTAAAAACAATAGCACACACAGGGATGTGAGATTAGAGTGGACGGATCTGTTGCATTTTACACGAGTTTCATGTTATTGTGAACGCGTAGTAAATATTAGAAATCGTTATGTTTAAATTTCAGGTGATTCCGTTATCGATAATGTTTACTTTAATGATAGCGACGAACAACATGTGCCTGAAATATGTCGGCGTGGCGTTCTACTACATCGGGCGGTCTTTGACCACGGTCTTCAATGTGCTGCTCAGCTGGCTGCTGCTGCGGCAGACCACCTCCTTAAGGTGTGTGCTGTGCTGCGCGTTCATTATATTCGGCTTCTATTTGGGAGTAGACCAGGAGAATCTATTAGGTAAGAAATTCATTTTTAAATTTATGATTTGTAAATGACAACACCGTCTCTAGGCTAGGATGCAAGTCGACAGTTTCGATTTTTGCTAACTTTCTTTAATTAACTCCTGTTTTTAAAATAATGTTCTTTGCGAGAAAACCTAATTAAAAGAGCACTACATTTTTCTTATATCATAAGTCACATTGCTAACCCAAATTATAATCGTGGGTTTGTTCTGCCGGCAGATAAGATAATGCGGACGATAATGGATATTTGATATGACCATTATTTTTTTTTGACTTTAGCATTGTGACATATAACTGATATTGAATTGCTTAGACTGATATCAGGTGCGTGTGAGTGAATGTGTGGGGGTATTTTCAAAAGATGTACAGCTGAGTAGGACTGGCTAAATGTTCGGATTTGACAGGGCCATGTGCCATGCATGACTTCACAGAAGATAGGCGTGAAGTGGGAGTGTCTATTTATATTTTTAAGTTTCATCTGATGACTTAGGTACAGTAAGCTCCATTCCCTTCCTATCCCCTTCTCCGTAAATTTTTATTATGTACGTGGGTATACCACAATGGCCGGTAACTGTTCTGATTGTTGCGGATATTGATGGAGTAGTTGCAGGGTCACTTAACATTGGGGCGGTCCCTCACCGGGAGTATTCATCTGTAATGTGACAATCCAAGATTGTATTTAAAGCTTAATGTTCTCATCTGAACTGCTACAATACAGGCTGCTGAATGCTCCCGGTGAGGAGCCGCCTTTAGGTTGCGCCGCTTGCTTATTTGCCATTACGATGAAAGTGGTCTTTAGAAAATGCCAATTTACCCCAAGAGATTTATTCTTATTATATAGAGCAAGCGATTCAGCTAATATTAAGTGACCGCTACCCATAGGCATCTTCAACAAGCTAATGAGTTGCAGATGCGTTGCCTACCTTTAGTGGACAAAGAATGAACAGAAAAAAAGGATATTTCCTTTTCCTATCCATCCCTTTCCCCGTCAAATGCTCTTCCCATGCCGATCCTTTCCTTAATAGAAAAGAATAGAAAGGGGAAAAGGACTAGGATTAGTCCTCCGGCACCTCACTCATTAGGCAAAACGCAGAAATACTTCTACTTCACGCCTCATCGGTATTTCGAGTAAAATAGTATTTAATTGTAATGTTAAAACGAGCGTTATCATAAAACGTGTTGATGCAAAAATACGTAACCCTTACCGAATAATTCACTCATGGCTACCCAAACTGCGATTCACTATTGGCGAACAGTATATCCACCAAAAATATAGACGCAATAACCATGTACTCCATTGCGCCAGCATTACACGTAATTACGTAATACGAATAATCATTCGTCATCGTGTCCTTTCCATCATGTTATTTCATCTCGTATAAGTTTCAAAAATTTTTCTTCGTGCCTCCACCCCAAGATTAGAGTCGGCGTACCAAGCAACCAACCTTTAATGCATTTGAATTGTTTGGCGATATATTTTATTCTAATTGATATTAAAGTGTACAAAGTACAGGTCAGTTGCCCTGGTTTTATTGTTTATAACGCTAATTATGCTACTTGAGCGTTTTTTTTTATCAACTTAACATGTACGTGAGACAGGAAGCGTATAAAGATGAATGCGCGTTGACTGATTAAATCAGTATTGCCGCGGCTCGAATATGAAGTGGTTGTTTATTGTTACGCTGTACGAGATCTCAGCGCTCACCCTAATTTACAGGATCGTTGTCCCTACTTGGTACCATATATGGAGTTATCGGATCTTTCATGCTATCACTCTACTCGATATTTACTAAGAAAGTTCTCCCGAGCGTCAACCAAGAGATCTGGCTGCTGTCGTACTACAATAATGCGTATTCGATCATATTGTTCCTGCCCCTCATCGCGCTGAACGGAGAAGTGGGGGTGCTGTTGAAGTATAGAAACTTCGATAGCGCCTTCTTCTGGGTGCAGATGGTTACTGGTGGTCTCTGCGGCTTTGCTATTGGATATGTGACGTCATTGCAAATAAAGGTAAGCTTCTTTCTACTAAGTTTAACTTTAAAAAAAAAATAAAGGTCCCCAGTACTTTACATTATGTTTAAAACATTTCATTTTATTAGTTCATCGGAATAATACGTTTTAACAGTGGTAGACCTAGAAGCAGCGGTTGTTCAAAGGCGGCTTGACCGGGGAAGTACCACGGCGTCACAGATTACTCCGTTTCTTGGTGTGAAGCCATAAGCCCCTTCCCTATCCCATGTTCCTTTGTTTTTCCTCACATACGCTAGCCGGCAACGCATTTAAAAAGATTGTACCTCAATGTGTTTGTCAGCGGCGCGAAAAATGACCGATACGTTTCTGTTCCTGCTATTAATTTATCGTACGTAGAATTCAATCCTGGACCTCCATACCTGTCAGATTATGTTTCAACGACTTGTTCAACGTGAGATCACTTTCAGAGGAAACTGCTTTTGCGTTTTGTCTATTAATAAATTGCAATGAAATTTTAATTTCGACGTTGGACACACATGCAAATAATGACATTTGGCAGTACGAAATGATTGCGAAGTGATAAACAAGTAATCCGATATCTTTCTAGTATTTTTATTTCCTTATCTCACTTAAATGGTTCGATGTCTTTGAACTTCGATCAAGTGGTAAAGACGAACGAACACAGTTAGTACTTATGATTGTTTCGCCGGGGCTTAGGGCATCGAACTCAAGTTACTACCTCAGTATAGAATATAAGGGCCATACAATGAAGTTTATAACCTTAAAAATAAGGTTCACAGTCGCACTGCCCAATGACGTCTGTAATTATCGGAACTCAATTAATAATTAATGTTACAGCGGATAAAGTTATCGCTATTGTAATTATTTTATTGTGTCTTTATATTCTTTGTAGAATTTTCGAGAAAGCATGACTCGATCATTTTTTGAAGGTTTTTTTTTATGGCATAAGGTGGCAAACGAGCAAGCGGGTCACCTGATGTTAAGTGACCGCCACCCATAGGCATCTACAACAAGCTAATGAGTCGCAGATGCGTTGCCTTCCTTTAATGGACAGAGGGAATAGAACAAGAACAGAATAGACAAGAAAAAGGATATTTCCTTCTCCTATTCATACCCTCCCCGTACAATCCTCTTCCCTTCCCATCCTATCCTTATGAGGAATGAATGGGAAAGGGAAGAGGACTCAAATTGGGCCTTCGTTGCCTCACTCATCAGACCAAACGCTGAAGCGTACTTCTACTTCACGCCTGTCTTCTGTGATGTCGTGGTATTGCACCGGTCGAGCCGGCCCATTCGTGCAAAATATGTTGTTGTTGCGGACTCTACCACTGTTAAATCCATGGTCCATGGGCGCTGTCAAATTTACTCTGAAGGAATACCTTTGAGAAGAGGAGACTAACTAATCTGGGTATCTGGTTAACCAGTGGTATTTTATACGAAAAACAATCCATTTTTTCCCATTTTTTTGTATTATGTGGGGTCGGCACAACAGGTTTTCGTCTTCCACATCGACCTATCAGCCGTCATTTCAGTCGTCACTCCCGTCTTAATACAACCTTTCACGCAATCCATCCATCTTTTCTTGGCCTACTCCTATCTATATAACTCTCAACATTCATATCTAAACCTCTCCTTGTCACATGCCATTCTTCTCTTTTCATAACACTCCCATACCATTCTAACCTTTTGCTACATATTTTTTCTATTACTGGTGCTACTTTCAGTCTTTCCCTAATATACTCGTTTCGCACCTTATCCATTCGTGTTACTCTGCACATCCATTTTAACATTCACATTACTGGCGCATGCACTTCCAATCAATTTTCTCGATACCATTTTACAGTGAGAGAGTCCGTAACAATAATACGGTCGTGGTATTACACGCTCGACCGGTGTAATACCACGACTACATAGAAGACAAGCGTGAAGTAGAAGTCTTTCTGCGTTTCGTTTGACGAGTGAGGTGCCGGAGGCCTAAACATTAGTTCAAAAGAAGGGAAAAATCCCTTCCTATTTTTTTCAAATAAGAAAAGGAGAAGAGGACTTAATGGGGGAGGGGATGGATAGAACGATTTGAGGAAGGATTGTTGCAAATGTCTATGGGTGGCGGTCACTTAATATCTGGTGTACCGTTAGCTCGTTTGCCACCTTCTGCTATAAAAAACAGTAATTTAATTAAAAAATAGCAAATGTCGGTATTATTTCATAATCGTTTATCATTTGCATTTTCACTTCTTTTTTTTCTATTGTTTTACGACTGATCCATAAACATTTCCTGTTGTATTTTGACTTTTAATATTTATCTGTATATATTTTGCTGTAAAGGTAACAAAAAATATATGAGCGACCGGTGCTCAATAACGTACGACAGCGTAAATCAAAGCGATCTATCAAGCCTCGCACAGTGTGGGCTGACCATGCTATCTTGCAGCTTAAAATCTCCCAATACTTCATAGGTATTGTATTGTATTTCATTCTTTTTTTTTGTAACAAGGTGACAAACGAACAAGCATAACCCGATGTTAAGTGACCGCTACCCATAGGCATCTGCAACAACCTAATGAGTTGCAGATGCGTTGCCTACCTTTAATGGACAGAGGAGGTGATAAACAAAAATAGATGTCACCTTATCCTATTCATCCTCTTTCCCATCAAATCCTCTTCCCTTTCTCATTCTTCATTTAGTACCCTCTACCATTGTTACAATTTCCAGTTTCATTCTCAGTCAAAACAGAAAGATGTTTATTTGCTTAATTCTATGAATATCAAAAATCTCAATCATCGATTGAGAATTGAACCTGGAACCATAAGAA
>DWTW01002858.1:0-10553 GCA_018246275.1 Papilio slateri
TATTATAACATCTTGATAAATGATCTGATGCAGAACATCGTAATGATTTTAATAAACTTTGAGCTATATTTACACAACTGCTATGTCTGGTAATTAATACATGCTGCTAATTATTACTTACACCATATGTTGACTTAGACTGTGTTGTGCGCGGTTTATGTAATTATATATCATAACTTTGAAGTTACCATTATTTTATCCAGAATTTTTACTTTTAAGTTAAAAACCATTATTGAATCATATTAAATAAAAACTAAGTAATACTGTAAACAAACGAAAAACTCTGTGCAAGATCTTGTATGTTGATATCAGTTCACTTTAGATACTGAACATTTTATATTAAAATTTACCCTAAGGTTTTACCCAATTAATTTAATATAGAACAATTTACATCTTGGCTTTAATTCATCGAAGTGTTTCGTAAGATTTTGACGGCCAGAACTGACATTATCAGAGACAACAACACATAGTAGACTACGTAACACGATCAATCAGAAGTCCTTAGAGATCCATTTCTTGACTAGGTTTCCTAAACAGAGATCCAGCTGTTACTTACCATGCTTAGTAGGTGCAAGTAGTTCACTGTTAATGAAAGATATATAGACGATGGTAGCTTATTCCCCTTAATTTCTTATTAGTCGTATTTGACGCCATTCCAGGAAGTGTTGATGCTATTTTAAAAAAAGACAAGAAAGCACTTTACGTTTATTTAACTAAATCCGGTAATTTACGTTTTTTGTTATTTTTTTAACTAAAATTTTAACTCAGAAATGTCAAGTTACACTAGAGACGACATATAGACATATCGATGAAGCATATAGTCTACGTTTTAAAATATGTATCGATAATTATGCAAATTAATCTCTCAATCCAACCACCAATAAGTTATTTATTAACGCTTTGAGGAATCGCCGTTACTTGAACAGTAGGTGTATCTTATTAACGAATTAATTTTAATTAATTGCTCGCTGCTATAACGTACGTTATAACAAGATGTGGCTAAGATTATATCTACACGCCTTCGCAGCCGTTTAATTATGTTGTTTACTTTGTTGGCATCGCCACTTGGACCTGTTCAATTTTCTATACTTTATACCTCAACTGTCGATAGCTCGAGATCGTCCGGTTAACTTGAGCGCCGTTCGTTTCTTTTAGTGCCATTTAGAGAAGTGATCTGACAGATTTAGCTTGTAACGATAAAATAACGTTTTTGTTTAGAACTACATAGCAGAATCCAAGATATACATCTGCTAGAAAATATACATATACGGTTATATATTATTTATTTGCTTGACAGTATCTAGATCCTTGTGTGTGTAATATATTGTGATAACAGAAGCGTCATTAACCATTTTTTTGAATTGATATGATTTACGATTTAGCAAGGGAAGGATCTTCATTGTATTTGCTATTTTCTTATAAAAACTAAAAACAAAAACTTTAACAGTGCATGGTGATAGATTCACCTACCGTCACGTGTCTTAAGAAAATCCAAAAACAGCCATAGATATTTTGTCTATCCCATCTAATTTATTTTTTATTGCATAAAATATTCAAAAGAGGTTCAAATAATATATATTCCAGTTTAGGTTTGGTACCTTAATACGTAATTATGAATACTTGGTTTCAACTTTAAAACATAAAACGAAAGAGCATTTTAAATTTATGCAATAACTTGTTCTAAAACATGTACATTTATACTAACATGCAAACTATATGTAAACGAAATCACCGAAGAACCTGAAAGGTCTATATATTTTAAAATTTGGTTATGAAGGCTTTTTGTATCTATTTGTGGTAATAAAATGTATTTAAGTATTTACTTAATGATAAAAATGTCTAACAAGACAATATCGTAGTCAACTTCGCTTCCTTCGTCACCAGGTCTTTAATTTGTATTTCAAGTCATTATTGATTGAAATTTAGAAAATCCAAAAATTCGTATTTGATGTCTTTTACCCTCAAATTTTACTACGCCTTAACAAGTCAATCCCAGTACCTAAAGATTTAGGTAGAAGGCAAGAGAGCAAGGCAAGAGAGCAAGGCAAGAGCATGGCATTTGTGTACCTTCGGATTAAGACACAAAAGTTAATAGTACAAAAAGTTTAAAAAACATTCCATATATATGTTCATTGCCTATAAGATTAAGCTGGGAACAAAGTTGAAGGGATTTTTATTGAGTTACCGTTCCATCTGAGGAAAGTTTGAGGTCGACCGGATATATGGGCGGGAATCAAAATAAGCTATAAAATTTCATGCATTAATTTACGAATTGTTAAATGAAATCAAATACGAATGACTCGCAAACCTAACAACAATTTGACATGTGCAAAGCTATACATTTAAGAAATGTTTATTAAACTTTATGTTATCGTTTAAGATATGAAAAATTGATATTAAAGGCTTAGACTAAGATAAAGAGAGCGTATAAATTTTTCGCTCATCTATGTTTAGCGATTAAATCCTCGGTAACCGGATATGACATAGAAAAAACACACACAAATATATCCGTCATTTTAAAACAATATTTTTGTATTAGATGTGTAAAATTGGATACATAATATTAAAATAATAAATCACGTACTTCGAAAACAAAGTCTTGTAAACGAAGTACAATAAACAGAATGTAAAGATCAATACACTTTCGAACGATATGAGTATAAAAGATTCTTGAATCGAAGTGAACAGAAGTTGTAAGATTAACATAAACTGTAGAGGCGACAAGATAAGGAACGTTAGCATCGAACACGAAAAGTAAACGATATATTTCGTTGCCTAATAGATATAAATGTCAGTTGATAGTAAAACAAGCAATACGTTTAGCGTCCCCCATTAACGTGGTACCGAGGCAGCGAGTGGCAGGCTGGCGGGAACCGATTCACACCAGAATTGTAATGAGTCGGTAAAATAAATACAAATGAGAAAATGGTTAGGGCGACCTGATTCTTTTTTTTCAGTGTGCTTTTTTTGATCAAAGTTTTGACCATTTAGGAATGGTATGCTGAAGGAATACATCATACTGTTACTTTATTATGAATGTTTACACATTAGAATAATAATAGCTTTTTATGTTATGAAACTTGAATTAACACATACTTTTATGAAGAATCATGACTAGAGGGCATTCTCTCAAGTAAATCCAAAAAATCACACGGACCTGTGTGATTTTTTGGATCATTCCGAAAAACAATTTTAACTTTGGTATTACTTACGAGTCTGAAATTCCTAATGCAATTATCGAATGTTAAATGTATTTCTGTGGAACCCTGGCGAGTTTCACCCCTACTACTAATCTGTTAATCACTTTGGGGACCGTTGCCTTAGAAGATTAGAATCGTGACAAGAAAGAATCAAAGCATAAACTTGGATTTGGACACAAAATGATTAATAAGGAAAGAGAGACAAAATAGGATTATGATGACAAACATGAGTGCCAATATCGGTAGATTATACCAAAAACAGTTTTATATTGATCAGATGGGAGAAGCTTACATCGAAATATGACAGACGGCCATAGAGTTCTCGTAATCGATAAGCAGGTATACGAAAAAGTATGCATGTAGAAGAAGCAAGTGTTGTGCACGTACCCTGAGGTCACCCCACTAGAATTAGGTCATAAGGGGTCCGTACGAAAGAGCGTCAGTGAAAGCGGAGGCGGGTCCTTAGCGTCTGGCTGTGCAAGGACTGTATAAAATGAAAATCCTTGATCACGAAAACGAATTCAAAATCCTTGATCATGAAAACGATTCACGGTGTTTGAATTATTAAAAAAAAACTGTCCTGTGTTGTCAGTGCGTTAATTGTATGTATTATTGAAAACAGAGTTTTAAATCATTTGCTACGTCCGGGATAAATCACCTGGTAAATAATAAAAACGAATTTATTTCATCGAGTAAGTACATCCAGCTCCGAACAAACGGATCGTAGTTAATTGCCGGCTAAATATGATGAACAATAAAACATCGGCTTAGACATACATCATTAATAACAAACTATTGTTGGTCTGATGGTAACGTGTAGCTATCTACAATTCGCAGAATACCCTGGCCCACACGATCTACATTGGGCGTAATGATATAGTCACGGATTCAAATAAAAACATAATATACAACTATTGAACTAACGGATATCTGTTTTTGTTTTTCATTTTGTTTTTAAATCTGGCTGAAAATATTATAAACTGCACGACAACCAACGCAACGAAATATGTAGTTACCATTCGGTATACATGTTTACATTAACCTATAAATTTATATTAATGGTCTAAAATTGTTGTGCGTTAAATTTTGTTATTATATCTTTCTAAATCTTCATTTACATATTGCTTCATGCAATATTATTTCGTAGTTACAACTTTACTCCCGACTTATGATTGGAACATCTAAACAGTTGGATTGATTTAACTAAATTCTGTCAGTGTACGATATAACAAAGTATTTTAATCAAAATAATAAAAGAAAAACGCCGAAGAACAAGGACAAATATAAGGTTTAGGGACAAGTTTAAATTAAATTTCCTCAAAAATAGGAGATATAAAGGGAGACAAGGATGAAACAAACAGATAACAGCGATGACTTTACAACGAAGGAAAAACCATCGACACATGAAATTAAATTAATCATTTTTCCTCGTTTAAAATGAGTTATATTTGATTTATTTATACAATGGAATGGATATTACATACGACGTGTTGAAAAATGTGCCTGTGAGGTAAAACAGCAACGGCTTTAATTTTTTTTTTCAATTATATTTTATAAAAGTTAAATCCATTAAATTGCGTTGTAATTGATTTTTGTACATGCCATTTTTCTTTGGTGTTTTTTGCCCTGGATTGTATGAAGCGACCGTAACACATTCTCGAGACTGAGCAAAACAAAAAGTTTCGATTATACTGTCATTAATCACGCCTATTGCGCCATTTTGCGCTTGCCGCGCTATAAATAAAAGTTGAAGCTAAGCGCACAACTATGTCGATTGTCAAATTTGACATTTAACGAATGTCATTTTAAAAAATGGCTGACTTCAGATTAGTAATGTCTAAAACTGAATAGTAAAAAGGGTATGCTAGGTTATTTTATTTAATTGATTTTTTATAGTTTTAGACTTAAAGTTTAAAGGTAGTATTAGATTAAATATGGTCACTACTACCAATAATTTGAATACTCTTTGTCATGTTTATGCGACGCATTGTAGCATTCTGTAGTTGTATCTTTCATACACATATTATATATCTTTTATTTAAGAAGTGCAATCACTCATCATTTTATGATGGCTTGATTGAATTGATGTAGTTGATTTTTTATAAGATAACTAAAGAATTTGATACATGTTAAACTATTCATATCGCGCTCCAATAACTACATACAATTAAGTATCAAATGAACCGTGCACCCGATGAAAGGCTACTGGGCAGATCCATCGGCAGTCTGACAGGCACTGCTTGCTGCGTCACACATTCCGACTGCTTGCTTCTTCAGGTTGTTAACTCAGCAATTTTAACTAGAGCTTATAAAAAAAAAGCCCTCAACTAACCGGTCTAACTGTAACCTTTTTTGTCTATGTTTATAAATAGACAGAATGAGTGACCGAGAAAAAATAATGTCATCGAGATTATGTCATAAAGTATTAAGAATCGCGTAACAAGGAAGTATTATAGCACGGCGAATTAGTTTTGTAAAGGTAAAGGAAGAAGATTTATGATGTAATATCGACATATATATTGACCAGATTAGCGTCTTTTTATATTGACCGTGAGTACATAAATACGTTTTCGGATGTGACAGAAACAAGAATATGCTAGTACCATGTTAAAATGGAAATCTCGCCGTAATCTCAACGTTCAAAGGATTAATTTTTCTAACATAATTTAAGCTTATATGCAATAAATAAACCGTGAAATTATGTAATGACGTCATTAAGACCATCTCACAAAATGTTTGGACAATTGCGAGTACTTACTATCGTATTCTCTAACAAAGTTTATCGTCCCTCTTTTGTTTTAAGAGGCTGTGACCCGGATAGTCGCATTGTCATATCTCGAGGGCAATTTTTCTCGAAATGAAGATAATAGTGTTTCGACAATAGTAATCGGTCGTTCATGCATTTCATAGGAAATGGGAAAGTACGTTGGGAGTGAATACATTTGTCAATGCGTTTGTTGTAGATTTCGATTGTCACGCCTCTCTTACGAGTTTCGGGTGATTCTAATTTGTTTCGTTTCCGGTATATTTGTCAGATTGAAATAAATGAATGAGCTTAAACATGGTATTAGAAACTCAACGTATCCTGGTTTACATTAGTACCTGTGTCCAGTTAGCTTACAATTTTAGCTGCAATTTATGAAGGAAAAGGTGCTAGCAATAAAGATGTCAGCTGTGCTGTTGCCTATGTTCAATTTAAATATAATTGTATCAGTTATTTATAGACTCCAATCGTGATCTAACGTCACCATTGTAACTTTTATTAACATTTATTCCAAACCGATCTCATTGATATTCATTCCTGTGATGGCTGCCACTGCCTCTCACTTTTGCATCATAAATTCTTCTTAAATATTTTTCTATATAAGAGACCCAACGAACAGCGGAACCTCTTATGTTTAGTTATCATTCCCCATTATGAAGACCTGTCGAGCTGCTGGTGCATAGGATGGTTTTAAGAGTACGCTCTTTTCTTGAAGTATCCTACGTCGTATTCGTTTGGAAATACCGTTGAAGACAGATCATTCCACAAGTCTTGCTAGATAGAAAATTGCGCCAAAACCGTCCGGTTGTGGTATGTTAACCATTACAATCTTTTTACTATGTGTCTACATCACTGAATCATAAACGTCCACTTTATCTTTTTTAGTTTACCTTTTATCCGAACCGGATATCTGATATCCATAACAGGTAGTTCTTAACACATCACCGTTACGGTAGTTATAGTAAAGATAGTTTTACTTATAATTAATATCAAATTTTATTTTCACTTATACATTTTATGAGATAGGAATTTTATCAGAGGATTAATTGACGCGATTCAAGCGAATTTAACATAAAAAGCGTCATTTTTATGACACTAACATTTTAATAGGTACTAAACAATATGATAACGTCCCATCGGATTCCACAGAATTACAAAGATAGAGCTTAAGCCGAGTATATGTCGGTAGAAAAAACTTACGTATAGAACATTTTTTTCCATATATTGCACGATATGATGATCGATATATTAATAAATTAAAATTCTATGGCAAACATCTTGATGAATATAAAATGTAACATCTAAAGCATTTCTCGAATTGAAATCTTCTCAAAGGTCAGACATTAAAAATGTTATGGCGCGTAATGAATTTAGAAGAATTTAGGTTTTTTGTTCGACCGAAAGGACAACTAACCGTATCGATGTCAAAGGGTTATTGTGATTCAAAAACACGGACAAGCGCGAGTCTGTTCTTGTCTTATGATGCCCTGATATTCATGACCAAAATTTGATTGTTACATTATTAGATATTTTGTATTCTTACCTCGTGAATGAGATATAAAACAGATTGTATTTCATCGAATTACTGCATGCACACATGAGATAAAACATTGGTAAGATGCGCTTTATAAATTTACCTTAGCTGCTTTAAATATAAGATAACTTTAATGTGTCTATTATAACATTAAGCTACAGTCAGTTAGAATTTTTTCAAATATTGACTTTCGTTTAACCGTCAAGATTCTACTAATCTTTAGAACAGGGAACTCTAAAATATACGATGACCGCGGCGGAGCGTGGGGTTCCATCTTTCGTGTGACAGGCTCGTGACCCCGCGATTTCAAGCCCCGGTCAGTTATCACGAAGTTCAACCATTTCTTTATTGTTATGACTCCATTGTTTTTCAACGACAATGCGGTCTTGCAGTCTCTATGTACTCATTCCCACGCAGCTTTGACATTACATGATATAAATAAAGCATTAAAACGTCTTTATAACGTCTTTATAACTATGTTGGCATTCCATATGATCTACAAATGTGCATGCAAAATCTAATCATGATTCTGTTTTTTTTTTTGCCAGAAGGCAATGTGGTCCAGTGGTCCACCATTAGGTGACCCACTTTGCCTGGGTCGTGGTCTCACATAGGTGAGAGATCATCCACTATTGATGATGGGTTATCAGACAGTTGGGTACGGCAACCTAATACGGGCTGCTGTACTCAACTGTCTGGTAAAATGGTGAATCAGTTGGTTTTTTGTACACAACAATACACACATAAATATATATAACCAGAAATAAAAAGAAGAGAACTAGAAAGATAAGGTAAGAACATCGCAGAAGGATTAGAAATGGTTTAGAAATTGGTCGTATATTGCCGAAGATAAAGCATTACGGTTATTCTATGTCTCATGAGAAACCGGAAGATGTGTCCATGTTTTATAAAATTATGTACAGTTATCTCGTTTTATATTCAAGTTATTCAATTACTAATTAATATTCAGTATTTGCATCGAAACATTTTAATTTTTTTATAACATATTACCGTACAACTCTTACAACTTTATGGTCTTAATAATTTGTTTTAGACAGAGTTATGGTACAAGATAAAAACTTGCACTTGACCCGGTGTAATTGAATAGTACCATAGCGTAGCCTCCTGCCGTTGCTGTGATTCATGTAGTCACAGAGACTTAACATATCTACAACTTAGTCGCTTTGACACTGTTGACAATTGAGTATCAATTCGTCCTAGTCCTGGAGAAATTAATGTACCCCTATACGGCCGATTCCTTGGATTCCTGGCGCTATTAAAGCTCTTAAAGTAACTACTTTTAAGAGATCTAAAGGTCCGCTTCACCTGAGGAACATATATTTCGCTTTGCTTTCGTCGACCTATGAGACAATGAGTATACCGTTAAACATTCTCTTGATTATTGCTTTTTGAAACAGAAGAAACAATTTAACTAAAGAAAGTGACCAACTTATTACATTCGATCTAACTATTAAAATAAACTACAGCCAAAATACTGCCGCGAAAACTACTACGTACATTGAAAGTATTAACTCTACACCCCATAAATTAAGCCCTTAGCGTAACGACGTTATGGTATTTATTAAAAAAAAATATTGATGAATTATAAAGCGTAACTCAAAATGCTGCGTCATAACTCATAATTAGCGATAACTAAATACCAATAAATAATATTGCGCTACCAATGTTTGAATTATACATTAAATCTAAACAATTTACATTTTATAAACAGCGGACTCTTGATCATTATAATAAAATTTCAACACGCGGTGTTGCTGTGACCTCATTAACGACTCGACAACACGAAATGGAAATAATTAAAAAAGAAATAAACAAATGTGCTTTTTTTTCGGCGCGAAACGTCAACAGCTGTCATAAAAATATATAATCTATGCAGTGATTGATTGTTTTTTGTTTTAATTTCCATAGGTTAAGTGGCTAGAATTTCACAGAGAATTATTCAGACATTTTTATTACGCAATTTTTGGAGCTCAGGTAGTAAAGTCAGCGGTAATTAAGACATTAAAATCTTTTGTTGTTTTTAGGTTATAATACTGACTAGCTAGTTTTGAACCTTGTTTAGGGTTGCTTCATCAAAAATTATTAAATTATATGAACTTGATTTTCATTTTAGCATAAACTTTATTGCCTCAATCCAAAGTGTAGGTAGGTTCTTCGGGATAAATGAGGCTACCGCGCTTGTTTTGTTGTTGATTTATGTAGCTTGATAAAATTTTATACATTTAAGTAGAGGTAACGCTGTCAAACAGCACAGTAATTTCCAGTGCAGTAAAATTTAGTAGAAGTAGATTTAATTTACATTTTTGGGCCAAAAACATCACGGGCTTACACAGTGAGCACCAAAGAGTCACTAAAGTTTCATCACAATCTAATTAATAAGTTAAGCAGTTCGAGATAATCATATGAACATTTTTTCTTATTTATTAAAATGATTTGCTAAAACTATTTTGTTGCGTAAAATTTTTTGAAACATTCTAATGTCTAAAATAATAAAATTAATTTAATTAGGTGGCAACCCTCACGATCGATTAGCGTAGCTTCATTCGGATGGCTTATAATTTCTCTTAATTTGATTATTCTAATAGAGGAGACGGCGTATCGGCTGGTTTATGGTCGTGTTCGCTCACCAATGAGTTGCCTTCGATTTGTTTATACTTTGAAATAATTTCGGTATGTCTGTAACTTTAATTTCTTGAGATAACAATGCTAATTTTTTTTAAGCATAAATAGTGAGAATTCGAATTCAAATGTTAACATAATTAATATAGAAGTTTAGTATGTATTAACTACGCTTATAGTTTTTTAAATACCATTTTTATTATAGTGAGATTCTAAAAAGTAAATTCTAATCGACCGATGTTTTAGTTTCGGTACAGGTTAATACAGGCAATAAAGATTAATGAAATTTTAGTATTCTCTAAGATGACATAGACCACGATAACGTTTTATTTGTTTGTTCAGTCTGCGCTTGCGAGTTGTTGTGAGTGTACGCGTTAACAATGTCCGGTCCGGTGAGGTCAACGACCTCCACCGT
>DWTW01002859.1:0-10551 GCA_018246275.1 Papilio slateri
TATTATTTGTCAAATAACAAAAAGCGCGATTTCTAAAAATACAAAACCTCGTTTTAGAATCACTTACATATCACTAGCGACGATTTAAATATATACATCCTTATAAACCAAAGCTATCGTATGTTTTTTTTTTACTTGTCAGCAACAAGTTCCATATAAATCTATAATCTAAGACAAGGCGCTAACTCGATTGTGTGAACTAAATCATCTAGTCGTCTCTCTAAAGATAACATTTCTCACCATATCCAAAGAAATACGAACGTATGACGTATTTCCATTTACTCCTCGCTGTCTTCTTCAAAAGCTCCACATCCGGGCACGCTTGGCCACAAGTCACAAGTTGTCAAGTTGATAAGTACACTTTTGATATTGCTTCTCTTTTGCATTAACGTGGCCTCATCCGTCACCTAAAAACCGCGGATCTGGTTCAGGATCACTTGTCAGATGTCTGGTGACGTCACTCCTAGGCAGATGTAGTCGTAGTCTCGTTCACAAGATACATCTTCGTGTAGTTTCTTAATTTAAAATCATGATCTTTCAATTTAAATAAGTAAACAGTCTATTGTCTTGTAAAAGTTTTATGATAGCTAAATGATGTCACTGCAGTTTTAGTAACTGTGTTTTTGGAAAAAGAAAATGAAATGTGATAACGATGATTTAGTGGTGTTTTTTTTTTAATTTTAAACTCGTATTTTAATAGTGCCAGGAATAGACAGAGTGTAGTGTTTAAGAAATTATTATTAACAATGGTCACATGTTACGTGAATTTAATACAAAAGTAAGCTCTAAATCATGAAATGTATTAAAATTCAACAAATTCTTTATCTTCAATATCTTAACCTAAAAGTACAGTATATCATTCTGAACTAGTCTATGGTATTATGTGACAGACAATTTCCATAAACAATATAATCGTATTAAGATCGTTTAATCAGAATATTTAAGCAATATAAAACAATAGTTGAATGAAACGAACTCAGCTTCATTTCGTAGCACTTTTGTCAGTCTCCTTGTGTAATCTATGGACAAACTACAATTGACATGGTGCAACACTAGCGCCACCTCGCCGCTTGCAGCGCCAACAGAACTATTACAAATGAATATAATTCGGTACAATAAGTATAGCTGGAAACATTATATCTGATACAAGCTCTCGAATATCAGGTCAAGCTCTTCATGGTTACATAGAAATGCCTTGTGAATGAGTTTGTTAGTGTCTTAGTGCACCTGTACAGACGAGTCCAAAACTGAGCATGCTCGAAAATTAACCTCGACGGCGGGACAGGAACCGTGACATAATCCCTCGTCAAATATTCATTTTTGTGACTAAGTGTTACAAACAAAATATACAATATTTCACGAGAAATTAATTCCTTCATACAATATCAACAATAAACTTTATAATAAAATACACATTACGTTTTATGTTTGCTCATTACATTATAGAAAGGACTTTGCAAATGCAATACAAGTATATACTACACGTGCACAGTAACACACGACCTTAGTTCGACGACGTCACGGCGGCGTGCTGAAACTGTCGTGAAATCATGTAAGACTAATGAACATAGTATGCCTTCATCGCTACCTGCAGGCGGTAAGGCAACACGTGAAGGGGCGTAGTGTTCCACGAGCGTCTCGTGTTATTGTGCACGCGTTGTACCACTTTAAATATCACTTCACTCCTTATAAAATTCTCAAGGATTTTCATTCCAATCGGAGTAGACAGAAAGCCGTGGCTACCAGTTTTTTTTATCCCATAGACAATTAAGTCCAAAATCGGAGAAGTGCAAGTATGTAACACCCAGTGTTCCCAGAAAAACTGTCAAAAGCTTGAAAAAGTTTTTTTTGTATCTCTTTTGGATTTTTTTCCTTACCTCAAATATTCAAACACTTGTCACGTGTAATAAATTAATCGCTAAATCGCCCGGTAAACTAATCGCCAAGCTACGACGTCAGGCGACAATAACAATAAAAAAAATTATGTTTTAACATTTCATTATTAAAAAACAATATATAAATAATACGTTCACTCGTGATAAAAAAAATATCTGAGGCACTTCATGAAATATTGAACACAATCCAATCTATTACAAGTAAAATCTAGGAATCGACATGATCTAGGCCAGGGGGAGCAACCTTTTTACGCAAAGGGCCAAAAAAATTATTTTTACGGCGGGCCAAAATCACATTTTTATATATGCTTCAAATATCTACATATGGATAAAATAGGTATCGATTAAATATGGCATTGAGTATGACGAAATTTATAAATTGCAGTACTAAGACATTGACATCGAATAATTAAGATATTGTAGTAGACAAATATAGATAAACTTTAACCTGGATAAAATATACCGTATTTCAATTATCGCTCGTGTTATTCTACGTATGTTTTATAAAATATTTTTTTTTCATTGCAAAAATCCGTGCCGTAAAACCCTCCGCGGACCGCACAAAATATGTATTCGGGTCGCATGCGGCCCGTGGGCCGCGGGCTGCTCACCCCTTATCTAGGCCATATAGCCAACATCGTACATTTAACAATCCTTTGCCAAGCGTCAAAGCTGTTTCGTTCAATGACTCGTCTTCCAACGGCGGACTTCGGTGCGTCCCAATAAGTTACCGATTAAAAAACTAAATAAAATCTAATCGATATCGATATCGATATCAACGCTACCGGTTTTGTACAATATAACTTTACCCAGTTAAAATTTAACCGACCGGCTTATACATGCAGCATTCAAACTAAAATGAACGAACAGACACACAAACATGTTATCCATAATATACTTTTTACTTTCCTACATTTAAAAAATTATATTTGTTCACGTAAAAAAATCATTATTGGCACCGTGGAGTATAAAAATGGGGGCAAAATATTACACATCCAACAAACAAAATGTAATTTGTATTTCTACATATTTCATAATTTGTATTTACAAATGCGACGGCGACGGCTCGCCCGTCGTCACCGAGCCGAAGGTAAACTCGTGCCGAGTGCGGTCGCCTCGTTTTATCTGGAATTAAAAAATACTATTTTTTTTTCTCTCTGCCTTTTTCCCCTTTATGTGTGGTCGGCACATTGCGAACGATGTCCATACTGTAATATGTTTTGGCTATAGTTTTTTTACGGCCGGCCGCCGCCTGCCTGACGCCTACCTTCTCGGGCATATATATGAAATATTAGTAGGTCATCGAAATAATTTACTAATATTTATTTTAACCATTTCCGAACAAGTTTAACATTGGTTGGACATGGCTCACGATAATAGTCGAATGGTGGAATTCGAACCCACGACCATGTTGTGCCTGTTACGCGGTCCGTACCCTTAACCATTAGACTATAGGCGCTTTAATTATCTCAGAAGTATGTGCAAGAAGCGCGGATACTTAATGCTCTAGTGAGCGTCCGGTGTGTGTGTGTGTACGTACGTGGTGCGGCAGGCGGGCGGGTGCAGGTCGCGCTCGCCGCCGCCGCCCGCGAAGCTGATGTTGAACAGCATGGCCTCGAAGGGGTCGCTGCGCATGCGCTGCTGGTTGGCGTACGTCGCCCCCTCCAGGTCCGACACCACGCGCACGTCCTCGCCGCCGTCCTAACGAGAACGTAACACAGTTTAGTGATTTACTCACGTCATATAATCGAGCTTGTTAATATCGTTATAAAAATAATTAGAACAACATATGTTTTTACTAGTGGCGTGAGTTACCTCCGGCCGTGGGCTCCAGAGGCGCACGACGGCCTCGATGCCGCTGGTGGCCATCAGGCACAGCGTGGGGTGCATCTGCACGCAGTTCAGGATGGACTCGTCGGCGCGCAGGCACCGCGCCACGTTGCCCGATTGCCTACACCAGATGAACAAGCTTCCATCGTCGGAGCTGAAGCGTACGAGAAATTATTTTTACGACACCAGGAATCAAACGAGCAAGCTCACCTGTGGCAACAAAGCTGCAACATACAGACGAGTTGCATCTGCAACACGGTCCAATATAAACTCTAATACAACTGTTTTGCCAGCACATATGGCCAAGACTGTGAAATCTGTATCATTGTGCATGAAACGATTTGTTTTGTATATATATTACTATATCACCGAACGATCGTAAACTATGGCAGTTTATAATAGGACTAGACATTTTATAAACTGCCAGAAAATTGTGAACTGAACTAATCATTCATAATTAGACGTGATATTTCTCGACAGCTTATAAACTGTCGAAGTCAAATTGTGCACTGATATTTTGTAAATAGATAAAAAAATGTTTATCAAAGACGAAAACAGATTTATAGCGTTTGACATGACACGTTAAATTGTCAACGACTCGTTTGGTTCACAATTTGCTGTCAATGTATAACACGCCTAGTCCGATAACAAAGTGCAGTCGGCCCGGGTACTGTACTCACCCGGCGGCTATGTAGTTGGACTCCGGGCCGAGGAAGTTGGCCTCCTTGATGTCGGTGGTGGTGTTGCAGTGGCCGATGTAGCGCGCGCTGAAGTCGAGCGCGGCGGCGCGCAGCTGGCGCTCCATCAGCGACGTCGTCAGCGTCTCTTCGTTCTCGTCTGCTGCGGAGTTGCCAACGGTCGGCCGTACTTGCAAATTGTAAATGATGCCCCCTTAGAAGTAGCAAGTGTCTGTCCGTCGTCCTGTTACCGATAGCTATGGGATCCTACCACTGTCCTACTTCTGATTAAAGTCACTGCTATCGATCAATTTCTTGAGAGGCAGACCGAATCTATTATCCAAATCTTGTAAGTTACCTTGTATGTTAACTATTTCGCAGTCCGTATCCTAAACTATTTTAGTGAATAGATTTTTTTCTCGATAATTATCTTACTTTAAAAGCATAAATGTGAATTTTCATAACTCTAATTCGAAAATAAATGAATGCAAAATTTAAATCGTTAAAACTTCTCTTTTTCCGCCAGATGGCAGCCTATGCTCAAAAAGGTGAGACCTACGTTTAATCAATCTTCGTAACAAAATTAATAAAAATCAATTCAGATAATTTTATTCATTCGAGGGCCGCTATCAAAATGCAAGGCTCACCTTCATCGGGCAAGGTCTCTATATTCTCGAGGGCGACGTTGATGTCCTTCTGCAATAGGAAGACGGCGTGGCTGGCGGCGTGGCGCGGGAACTTGTCCTTGAAGTACAGCAGGCACTCGTGCGCCTCGCGCGGCCGCTTGAGGTCCATCAGACCCTTGGCCAGGCGGAAGTGCGACTTCACGTTGTTGGGGTCCAGCTTTATGGCCCTGTAGCAGTCCCTGATCGCGGCGTACGTGTCTCCCGACCTGTACGAAAACAGAATTGCCTCAGGTAATACGAATATTTCATTTTATTATTGCTTATTAAAATCATTATACTCTTTTTTTTTTATACAAGAAGGTGGCAAACGAGCAGCGGGAACGCCAAAGCGATCATCGCCGCCCATGGACATCTGCAACACCCGAGCATGGCATACTCTTTTCATCATGGCGTGGTGCCATATAAAATTTTTTACTCTTCTGAAGACAAAAATATCAACAAATTCTGTTTTTATATTCCTTAAACAGCAGAGCAGAAATGTATTTATATAAATTTACATTTACGGCCATCAGTGTGTTGTCCGACTTTTGATTATCATGATTATTGTACTTACGGATTGCATATTTACTCATATAATTTTGCTCAGTCAGTTAACAGTTTTCGGTCCTTCGAGCCGGATGCGGGCGGTACTCACCAGCCGCGGCGCATGAGCGTGGCGGCGCGGTTGGAGTAGAGTACGGCGTGGTCGGGGCACTGCGCTATCGCGCTGTTGTAGTAGTCCACCGCCGCGATGTATTCGCCTTTGTTCACCAGCTCGTTACCCTGCACATTGCAGTCGATGTAGTTCGATAGAGCCTTACAGGTTATTTCTTTACTTCAAAGACCGTAAATGCAAAAAATCTCACCGCTTCCTTCAACTGTAGTATTCTCTCTGGCAGGGGCGGCTGCGCGTCCACCGTGCCGTTGGTGGCGCCGGTCGTGCCGTTCTTAGACACTTGTTTCCCTTCGCCCTCGCGGTTGCCGTGGTTGTGCTGGATTATGAAGCTCTCCACCAGGATAGGCCTCCGACCGGAGTTTATGTCGAACAGGTACACCTGTAAACATTCACCTCTTAATATGGAACATGATGGGGTGATGCATATATTTTATATAATAGTGAATTTTTTTTCAACAAGCAGTAAGTACGCCACATGGTGAGAATGCAATTGGTGACGAGGTGCCAATATATATATAAGATTTTGAAATACAAGACTCTGGTTTGAAGTGCACAGGGATGTATCTTCATACGCCCCGTAAATTAAGTCTTTAAAGACTTCACAATGATAAAGAATGGTCTGATATAGTTACTGATTTTGTTCTCTGCTTTTTATCAAAGGTATGATTGATTTTGTACTTATTGTATGTTACAATTCTACCATAAAAAAAAAAAACAAAATTGTCTCTGGTGTATTGTTTGCCTTATTCAAAATGAAAAAAAATGGTCAATAAGAGTGAAGAAAATAAGACTGCGAAGTAACTTCCTTACTCTGCTAAAAAGTGTAGGTAAAACAATATTCATACATGCTCGGAGCCTAAATTGACGAGGAGTTCATTCCCGTCGTTGCTGAAGGCCACGTAGGTGGTCGCTTTCTTGGGGAAGGTGTGCTCGTTTGCGTCCATTGAAAGGTGACCTGGAACGATAAAAAAACCTCAATTTATATGTCTGACGTAAATAAGTCCCAATGGAGTACCTTGCAGGAAGGCTACGTTACTTCTGGAAGAATTTCTGTGACGAGACAAGTATCGGGTGAATCATCCCATCACCACGTCGCTTTATGATCATAATAAAATAAAAGTAATCACCTGGTGCATAATATTGTACGGCGGCTTTGGGCACGTCGTTGTCGGGGTCGCCGTGGCCGGCGCGCGAGCACAACACATTCTGTCGCTCGAAAAGCATCTGCGATGTCGGTACTCGGGTTTGCTAGAATACAAATTATGCTTTCGTTCAATTTTAACTATCTGATATACATGGCTGAACTGCCATATTGTGACAGAAAAGAGAAGTAGAACTACGATACTTTCTATTAAATACGAGTTCTTGAAACTTGTCTTTCTCCAAGCATCTGTCACACCCTGCACATCGTAAAACAACAAATTCTCTCCTTTTACTTATCCTCTTCACTGCACAAACAGTACATCTGTTGTTGCCTCATACACTTTTATGGGCAGTGGTCTTTAACTACACTGATATCCAGTTATTAACGCACAATCGGATCATCCAGTGACACTTTTAGTACGTTATAAACTCAGCGAATTATGGTGGCTACTTTCACTACATGTAAATTGACTCCATCGTCAAGATGTAACCATGTAGACCATTTTAAAATTAGTAATTAAAATTGAGAATGGCATGTTTGAGTTGTTTGGGCCATTCAAAAGGATGAATAAAGATGTGACAAAATAAATATATGTTGCTTAAGGTAGGAAAGGAAGGCAATTTATATGAAACAGATTTGTGATGTACTAAAGGAAAGCAATTTTAAGAGTAACCCAATTAAAGATGTGTGGATGTAGAAACATACGGGAGATGTGCGCGGACCGCGCGACACTGGCCCTGACTGTATATAATTGTGATAAGATTAGAATTGGAATAAGTTCAATTAAATTATATCACAAAATGGTGAGGGCTATCAGGCAAAAGGAAAGTGGGTAGACCAAGGAAACTAGGCTAATGATCTAGCAGAATTTTGCAGGTAAAGGGTGGAGAAAAATGAGTATTGCTTCCTGATAAAAGAAATGGGAGAAAATGGAGAATTCCTTAACCCTCAGGGAATTATGCATCACATAGTAACTTATAGATTAGATATTTTAAAATATTTATATGTTTTTGTAACAAATAAAGCTAATATAATAATTTTGATTGTTATTAGATAATATCTCACATGTCCGCGCGACAACTTGATCATCCTTGTGTCATAGAGGCGGGCGTAGAAGTCGTTGGCGCCGACTGCTAGCTGGTAGGGCCGGCGCGGGTTGACCGCCACGCACTTCGCCTCAGCGTACCGGCCCAGGTGCTTGATTAGGTTCACCAGTACATTGGTGTTCACAGAGTTGCAGCGGTGACTTGTACGGAGGTCGTGTTGTCTGGAAACAATACAGATACATACTTTAATACGAAAATAAATTAAAATTAACAGTGGTAGAGCCCGCAACAACATCTGTTGCAAAAATGGGACAGCTTAACCGGTGATATACCACCTCACAGAAGACAGACGTGAAGCAGAAGTATTGTGCGTTTCTTCTGATTAGCAAGATGCTGGAGGCCCAATTTCAGTCCTAATAAGGATAGGATGGGAAGAGTATTGAACAGAGAGTGGAAGAATATTAAAAGGAAATATTCTTTTTCCTATCTATCCCCTCCTCTAATTCATTAATGGTAGGAAACACATCTGCAACTCATTAGCTTGGTGCAGATGCCTATTGGTATCAGGTGAACCACCTGCTTGTTAGTTAGACTTGCTTGCTAGACAGTTATATAGACATGCAGTGGAGTAAACTGAAGCATAATTAGACTTAACTTCAAAAGTATAAGTTCACGGAATGTAGGTGTGAAGTGGGATTTATGTTTTCGTGTTTTGTTTTGTGAGGCGCAATTCTCTTCACATTCCCTCACATCTTTCACTTCTTGAAGGAATCCTTTTTATTACTGAGAATAATTGTAGTTCACAGAGGCTACTTAATATCAGAACTTCTTAATTAAAGGTATTACAGCAAGACTAAAAAGCGAAGCAACATTCTTAGCCAATCCTGTCTTATTTCCAATCATAAAACTGCATATCCCTATACTAACATGATGACTCCATCTTCTCCAGCGGACCATATCAGGTTGGGGTTGTCTGGCGGTGCAGCGAGGCGCTTCACCCTCCCGCAGTGGCAAGAGCACTCCAGCAACGACGAGCCAGCCGTGGTGCGCACCCGGACAGTACCGTCCGCTGCGCACGTTGCCAATGTGTCATTGGACAAAAACTGAAACAGTAGCACATGTCTGTAATAAGAGAATAAAAAAAATAAAGCCAATATTTTATTTGACCAACTTAACAGTGTATAGCATTTATAAGTTCTTTAAATATCAACAGTAAATTTTTGTTTCTCCTATGAGCAAAGAGATTACATTATACTTGACTATATATTCACTTATCCTGTCCGGATGTTGACAACAACACATGTCATACCTGATGTTAATTAGAAAAGTTACACAGGTGAAGTTAAGACAAATTATTATTTTTTTTATTAACTATAACTATAGTAAAAATATGATTTTTTTTCTTCAATATACAGTTTCATAATGGTAGAGCCAGTATTAAATGGGTACTGATTAATTGTGGTTATCCATAATCAATTAAACACATTTATACAGTTCCATTTTGATTGATAAGTGAGGCATTGCAGGCGCCATTCACTTACCATTACTTCCTCGTCTAATTTATTATTCACTCTCCCCTCTTATCTAACAAAAGGCTGATAATGCAACCATAAGTCAAGTTTGTTGCTTTTTTTGGTTTGTTTGGTTGATTGGCATCATAGATCACATAATACCAGGTGACCTACTTGCTTATTTGCATGTTCTAACCTTGACAAATTGCATCCACTCAAGCACCTATGGTGGCCTTCTTAGATTGAGCTGTGAATAGCAAGCTTTTCTGATCCTTCATAATGTTGCACTAATAGCAAAATGAATGTCTTATTCTATGCTACTCAAAACCTTTTAAAAGCTCTTAGTAAAACGAACAGGCACACTAATTTTATCATATTATTGTTTCTAGAAAGTTCCAAAAAATCATCATCATCAACATAAATGTAGATTAGTGATTGTACAAGGACTTAATATATATTATATTTGTATAATAAACTAAAGAGATAAGGAAATATAGTTTATAGGGCTGCAACATTTTTTTCCAATCATTTTGTCCCCATAATTTATACAAGTTAATGCAATAAATAATATTGCTAATTACAAGTTGTCAATAAAGTTAAATGTTTATCAAGGATAACATTGTAACATTAGTGTGTTGTAAACAATGGTCTAACAATGTTGCATATACTATTTAGTTATAATATATAGATCTTAGACTTTCACAATGATTAAACTTATGGTACTCAAGCATAACAGTGGTAGACACCCGCAACAATAACATTTGTTGCACAAATAGGTCAACTGCCCCAGAGAAATACCATAATCACGCAGAAGCCAAGTATCAAGTGGAAATTATTCTGCATTTCATCTCTTGAGTGTGCATGCCGGAGGCCTAATTTTAGTCCCCTTTCCCTTCCCCCTTTTCTTATAAGGAAACATTGGAAAGGGGAAGTGGATTTGGCAGAGGGGACGCATAGGAAGTGGAAATATGCTCATTTTGTCCCCTCCTCCATCGATTAAAGATAGGTAACGCATCTGCAATTGCGGATGTCTATGGGCAACGGTCGCTTCGCTATTTCGGCAAATTCAGGTGGCCACTTGCTCGTTTGCCACCTTATAATATAAAA
>DWTW01002860.1:0-10551 GCA_018246275.1 Papilio slateri
ATATTTTATAAAATATTCCATCGTCTACGTCCACCAGGGATAATGTAGGATTCTTAAGGTGAAAGAAACCAAACCGGTCCAGTAGTTTCAGAACCTATTCAATGCAAACAAACAATCAAATCTTTCCTCTTTATAATAATATTATTTTATATATATGAATTCATTGCAATACACACACAATGCCCGTGAGCACCGCCCCCCCCCTCCCGGCGCCGTGTGCAGTTCGTGCGAGCGATGCGAATCAAATTTAATCCGGTGTATAATGAAATAGCTAACGTTCACCGGCCGCGCCGAATGTCGACGGCATTCATATTAATATCCAAAACATAATAGCGGCGTGGCTAAGAGCGGGGCCCGGGGGAGCCGGGGGAGCCGGGCGTGACGTCACGGGATGAATAGCTCCGGGACGTGAGACGTTTGATAAGGCGGGACCCGGGGCCGTACCACGGCCGCTGGGCGCGCAGATTAGACCGCGCAGTAATGCCCGCTATGAACCCGTCGTGTATCCTAGACGCCTCAGGAATTTCTAATTGTTATTTCTATATAAAGTTGCTCTAACTTTATAACTTTAATCTTGTACTTATTTTAGTTGGTTTCAAAATAAATATACACACATAGCTTTTAAAATACAATTTAAATTGCAATGTTTGAAAAATTGTAATAAAAACTTAGAGTATAGGACCTAGGAGTATAGGAACACGAAACCTGCAGGTAGCCTGCAGACTGCAGGGAGCATGGTATTCCTTTTTAAAAGTCAAATATCAAACAAAACAAGTATGTAAATGTAAAAATAAAGATCTTTAAACACAATGTGATGAAAGGTTCGTCTCCTGAATTCATTTTAACATTATAAGATTAACGTTTATCTTGCTTTTAACGTCGACTGTCCGGTCCGTGGAGTTAAAAAGAGGAGGTCCTATGTAAATTTTAACTAAAGAAGTAAGACGGCCGCCGAAGTAAATTGAGTTTAGCTTTCAAAACTAGACACCGTTATTGTGTGCTCTGCGTGCCCTGCACACAGCCGGGCTGGAAGCAAATGATCTCCTACTGATCGAGACGACAAAGTTCCGCGATACTGTGTCGAACAACTGTATTGTATTTGTTTGTTTGTTGCGGAAACATTATTATATATTATCTATCAGTGTAACAACCCCGAGCCGCGGGGCGCGCTGACAGCTCGTGACTATAGTTACCTAAATTAATTTAACAAACTGCGAAGGTTTAAAGAGGAATAAGTTATATACTAAACGAACTTTTGTAATATTACAGCACGAGGTACCGCCCTGGCGTGTTTTATTACGATTTATATGCATATGTACGAGGTCTGATAAGCGCACCGACACCGACATCGTATGCGGGGCCGCGGGCTAGCCGGTGAGGCTGGGAACTGCGCACATCTGGACCTACGCAGATATTTATTACATAGTCTGCTCCGTCCAGTCTCCATATGGCGAGAGCGGTGCGAGGAGCCGGCCCCGAGCGGACTGCCTCCTGCCACGCTTCAATAAAACCTATTCATGTGGCTCCATCCTTCGCTAACTACTGCCCGCCCGCACGCAAAAAGCAACTGCATCTCCAGGCAATAGTGACTTGAGTCGTCCGGCGGGGCCGGAGCCCACTGGGACTTGATATTTAGGCGGAATCGTAGCGCAGGGCTGCTAACAACTCGAAAATACTTCGCATTTTGTAAAAAAAAAACTGATATAAACGGTAGCAAATCGATATCAACTCTAAATTGGGTGAAATTAAGTCGATATTATGCTTTGCTCTTTTCTTTATTCGTCTCGAAATATATATAAGAATTTCTTCACTCATTCAGAGAAATTCTTCACTCACCACTAAGTCATCACAACTACTTAGTCCAACCGATAAGCAACATGACCTGATTTAACTGTACAATAATAAGGTAGGAAAGCATTAGAGATCGATTCGTTAATTTATCTGATCGAAAGCACTAAGTAATGCTCATTATGCGTAATGCTAAAATATAGTAATGCTCATTATATCAATGCCGCCTGCTCAGGCGAGGATACCTTACACTCTAATACTGACATTTTATTGATTCGACTCGACTTCTACTGTACAATTCTTTAAGCCAGCCAACTTTAGCTCCGGGAAAAATACAAAAATGTTTATTTCATTTCGCCCAAGACACGCATCGATTATCTCGTAGCTGGGATGAGTGCGAAATTGGCTCAAATGTAATCATCCAAATTCCTAACAAAACTGCACACAAAAAGTTTAAAGCCGATAGTTTTTTCTAAACGTTACACTTTCAACTCTACAACGTCAGAACTGTGATTAGAAACGTTCGAACGCACACCTTGCGAGACACGAATAGAGCATAATTTGTAATGACAAAAAATACAAAAGCCTATATTAAAATTCACGCTGCATAGCTCGGGTATTAGGGCCGGGGATAAATTCCCGGCGGCCGGGGCGGCGGGCGGCGGGCGGCGGGCGGCAGCCCTGGCGCGCCGCCACCTACAGACTCGCTTGTATTTTAAAGCACGTTTCAGACGTTTTAATTTGACATCCCGCGCCCGAGGCACTATCGATCATATTGCGCGCCGAATTTAGCTTTTTTTGTTTTTGCATTAAGCATGATTTCGAGAGAACAGGGACAATCGATCCCGCCGCCTCTCTGATTGCCTGCGACGCGGGCATCGCGCTCGCCCGCCACAACCACCACACTCCAATACGCGGGATTGACGTTGGGACTGGCTTTGCGGCGGTCACACGGATTTAACGTATTAAACATTATTGCATCACGAAAGCCAAGACCATGTGGTTTTTAATGTCAAGTAAAGTATTCAAGCGCCCGTTGCTATTTTATGTTCAAAATAAATATAATTATTTATTAAGGTTTAACTAAATGTTAAAAGTATTAAATAAACTTTATTTTAACAAATGTATACAGCGTTAAGTGTGATTCAGCCGTACAACTCATTGTAAAGTGATTGATTGTTGAACACAAGGCGCAAGTTGTTATTCACAAAAGATGAAAAAGAAATAGCCCTTTTGTTTTCTGCTATAATTTGTGGGGACTATGGAGTGGAGGCAGCGTGCGGTGTAATGACGGTGCGGCCGCAAATGGCCGCCTGCGGTGGACGCTCGCAGCAGAACGTATGCCACGGCGGCGACGGCGGCGGCGGGCCCGAGTACAGTTCCCACTAAAAAGGCTTTACTACGAAAAGTCCCAGCGCCGCCGCTGTGTGCGTGCGCGCGTCACGCAAGCGGGCAAGTGTGCGTGTACTGTGTTGCGTGTTAAAGTTTTGTGAGCACACAAGCTACGTGTATCCATGAATTTATCCAAATGTATCCCAAGCTGTCACCCGTGTAGGTACTTGTATATTCAAATATATGTATGTTACTGCTCTCAGCTGTCTACGAATATATAGTTTAAATGTGGATTTTTGTGGTTTAAGTGTCACTGCATATATATAGTTATTGTTTGTAAGTGTCTCGTTTGTTTGTCGCGTGTCGGTCGCCCGCTCGCGGGGTCACTGTGTAAATACTTATCTATATGTATTATATCAAATAATATAATTTAACAATACGTGTACGTTACAGCGAGGATGCTAATTGCTGTTCAGGAAGTGTGTGATCGCAACGAGTAACGGCCCGCAAGTGTGAAACTCACAGTCACGGACGACCGCCGCCGCACAGTGTATTGCACCGACGTCTGTGTATTATTATTCACTAAAGAATAAACTTCATGTAATATATTAAATAGTACCCGCGGCATCTGTTGTGTCATGTATTTTTATAAATTCTAAATATTAAACTGACAGATATGTAGTTTATTCACACGCATTGTCCCGGAGAACTGTTTGGAACGATTACTGCCGCTAAGTCTCGCTATAACTCGACACGACACATGTCCAATTCCCCTCCACGTCATCTTGATGGTGGGCATTATTCAACTGTACGGTTCGCGCAACTTCCTGCCGCGCACGGCCGCGTCGTGGAAATATCTGTCGCCAGCGGTATATTCTTAGCAATACGACTTAAGGTCGTTCAAGAAGAGAGCGTTCTCCTTCCTTAAAGGCCGACAGCGCACTTTGAAAGGAACGGTCATTTTTTAGAACATAAAATGTTTCGCTAGTCATCTTCAGACTTACTTTATTTCTATTCTTTTCAGAATTCATTTTCCATATTTGATATGTCATCAATATCTAGTAGCTCTCGGTGGCAGACCGTGGGCCTTTGTCGCGATAAGGAACCGGGATTTATTTCCCCTTAAAACGCGCGTAATGCATTCTCACCGGCTGTCGTGTGTTTGATATTCTTCCCTGTCCTCGCTGAAAAAGCAGCTCAAAATGTCTTTCTGACCACCCGTCACCCTTTTCCTTTGTTGTGTCAACGTAGCTGTGATATTGCCTCTCGCAATTTTAGTCGGCCAGGCTGAAATTAACCAAATGTTCGCGCTTGTACAGTCGCTTGGATAATAGTTATTCTTTGTCTTTTTGTCTTAGCGACTGTACCCACAAGCTAGGATATGTTTGTATTCATAATAGTTATGTCGTTCGTGACTGTACATATTGTCGTACAGTCAAGTGACACTGCGATGTAATATAACTGCACATCGTATTTATCGTTATCTAAGAATAAAGTGCAGCTGACTAATGTCTTAAATGGTGTTTACCGAAGATAAATATTCGACAGCGCACGCTGCTATTAATAAACTTGCCGCACACGCGTGTGTACTTTGCGCGAACTGCCGGATGTCTTGGCATTGCACCCCCCATGTCCCGCGGGCGTTCGCTGCCCCGCGGGACGACAGCTCCAGTAGCACGTCACCGCGTCCTAATAGATTGAGTTTCGAAGGCATATTTCACTTGTGGGAAATATTGAGCATGTCAAAGTTGGGCCGCTGCGAGGGCTGCAGGTGCTGACGGCTATTAGAAGACTCGACTCGATTCCTTTATCAGGAAATACTTGAGCGTCCCATAGCCGTCCAGCGCAAACCTACGACACAAACAGCATAAATACAATATTTGTATGTATATTTTATTATATGATATTAAAATGTGTACGAAATTGTATGATCGAATTAAACAATGTATTGTTATAAGCTAATTTATTGTAAATTCTAACAAAAACAGAGTATTTTACGAGCTTTTTGTTGGTAAAAATTTTTTTTAATAACGCTCACTGGAATTTTCGACCGCTATTTTTCTTTCGGCCGCTTTAAATTCAATTCTCGCGAATGCCTCCCATCGTTATTTTAAGTCGAGTAGGAAAGATAACAAAGCAATTATGAAGGCTCATGTTTAAGTGATCTTTTGTGAGCGAACCCCCGTCGGGTTAGAGCAGGGGGACGAGCGGGGCGGTGGGGACCAAGGAGGGTGCGGGGCGCCGAGCCCTTTTAACCGAGCAAATAATGAAATAAAAACAGCGGAGGCAAATGATTTGCCCCGGCGCACTCGCAGCACAAGGCGGGGTCGCGCACCATTGTCGCCGGGGGCGTCACGTGACGTGACGTGACGCCGTGAGAAGCTTCGGCCGCACCTGACTCCCGCCGGGTGGCGAGCCGGGACTGGACCTCGAGAATATGAAACAACTTTAAAGGTAATTAAATAAGCCAACCGGTTTTTCAGGAGGACTCGATGTTGGAGGAGGTCGGAGCGGGGCGAGCGCAGTGGAGCTGTCTTGTGAGAGAGCAGTAAATGATAGCGAATTCGATCATCGTGTTGAGATTATTATGAATCAAATGTAAAATAAACACATTATACAGCAGAATTAAGGAAGAATTTTTGTGCCCATACCGGGCATTGTGTGTGCATTTGAATCCGGTGTGCGACAATAGTTGCACGCCGCGAGTACTTGCACCAAACTTAATATCTAGGACTTACCATAAGAGTCTATGAACACGATACGATATACAGGCACGAGGCATATATAAGCCGCACGTTGTTGCAGCGTTGGCCCGTGTACTAACGTGTACTAAGGCAAACGCCAGGCAGGCGCCGGCAGTATACGCCCGCAGGAAAGCCGATATCGTAGGGCGCGGAGGGCGGGGGCGGATATCGCATGCACGGACACCCGACGCTCGGAGGCTGTGCATCTGATATTTCGGTGCGACGACTGACCGATCTGTACGGCTCAGTTGTCGCCGCGGGAACGACTAACGACGCCGTGTGGTCATGTAACCGATACGATCGACGGAGGTATTACGAGTGCACACGTGCACAAGTGCCGCCAATCAAACGTTAGTGAGTTCGAATCCACTCGTATACTAAATAATTTACATTTTACCGGATCCTTTCCGTAGTAATATATCTTTCACTAACGTTATTTTTGTCGCCCGAGGTTACCTACTGGAATAGAATACTTATATAACAAACCACTAAAATAAAAATAAAACTATTATGTGCTTCGTCCTAAATAAGCTTCAATAGCTTAATGGTTAACGGTACGGTCCGCGAAACATGCACAACATGGTCATGGGTTCGAATCCCGCCATTCGACTTTTGTCGTGAACCATGTTCAACCAAGTTTTAAACTTGTTTGAACATGGTAAAAAAAATTATTAGTAAATTATTTCGATAATCTACTAATATTTCATATATAGGAGGGCCCGAGGGGGGTTGGCGTCAGGCAGGCGGCCGGCCGTAAGAACACTATAGCCAAAACCTATTACAGTATAGACTACAGTTGTACTGTGCCGACTCCACATAAAGTGGGACAAGGGCAGGAAGAAAAAAAAATCCTAAAAAAACCACACATGCCCGTAGCCCAAAGAGGTAGGTAGAAATAACGTATTTCTATTCGGCACCGCCCCGGCACATCTCTCGAGTCAAAGTTCGCGTCTCTTTCTCAACTGAACTTATTACAAAGTTTATTTATTACAAAAAACCGGCGTAACTTTACTTGTGAAGTAAGAGTTGAAATATTTATTTCTACTTTGCGCTCACAGATCTCACGAGAAGGAAAGGACAAAAAAGGACGTTTCGAGCAACTTGTGAAGGAATTGAATGAAAATGCCCACGTCGTTTGTTTATCCCGCAAAATGTTTAAAAATATCCATTCTAAACATTTGATCAAAAACCTGTTAGTTTGACATACGGTTATAATTTTTTTGGACTTCGCTTAACATCAAAAAGGATTTCATCGTTCATGACGTCACCCGTGTCATCCTCCTGTTTGTCTTGATTCAATTTCAAACGTACAATATCACTAACGTTATCTTTAAAGAGATCAAATATGTTTTTCCCTTGAACCATTGCGATCTGAGTTAGTGATAAATTCAGTACAATTTGTGGAGCGCTATTGTGTCTGGAGCAATTTAAATACACTTCAATGTTTAAACAGCATCAAGGCGGTCATATCGTGTGGGGACAGTTTTGGCTCGGCGGCGGCGGTGCAGGTGAGATTGGTCCGGTATTAGAGGATGACGTCACGGGCTGCTGACGTCATATCATTCCAGCTATGCGGCGGCTATGGAATTGGGACGGTCGATGTATCTCCGATGGCTGCGCCTCCGCAAATAGTCACCTTGTCACGCCCAGTTTGTTGACGGCCGTAGAAGGCCGTGGGGAATGTGCCCGAGTCATCAAATAGCCGCGCCGAGGCAATTTGCCCCGTCCGCTCTTATGGCTAGGCTTTAAGGAAATATCTTTCGTACAATACATGGTATAATGGTTTGTGGTCTGCGAAAGTTTATATCGTGCGTTTAAATCCGGCATCCAATAATGTATGCATAAGCCTTAGCTTAATGGATAGTAAAGAATGAATAATCAATGGTTAGAAAAACTAAAAAAACACACTAAGTTCCATTACCTAAAGTACCTATTGTTATTTAAATTCGTACCTAAATAAATAGATGGCATTATTTTCAATTTAAAATGTAATAATTTTTTATCCTCATAATATTGATCACGCTTAAAACAAAGTTATGAAAACTGTATCGTCATCGGTTCTTGATACGACTGTCAATTTTCAATTCAATCAAAATGTGCTACAATTGTTTACGAAATTTGCAAATCTTCTTCTTTTAACATTGAGAAAGTAAAAATTATTATAGTGTAACAATTAACATAGTTACCCTTACCCTTGAAGCCTGAAGCTTTAAGAGTAATGTAGCCCAGAAACCACTATGGGTCAGCACAGCGCGGTCGACGGTCGCATCGCGTCGCGTCGCGACGCCGAGCGATATCATAGACTCATAGAGGCGTGCCTAGCGATCGAATCGTACGTTCCGTTATTGATTTTAGTTTTCTATTCGACTATATTAGGACAAAAAGGTCGTACAAGATCATAAATATTTAATATATTGGTTTGGGGCGATGATCTCACCACAACTCATCTTTGGTATTCCAAACGATTAGATTGGTAATGGACACGCGATGTTTTAGTACTGTACATAAAGTGTATGATGAATTTTAACTAAAATGTTGCGCGATATTTTATAATTGACATATACGTGTTCCTGTATATTATTTGAATTATAAATTTCTACTAAATAGCCCGCACCCTGCTCTGTTTAATCGCACCATTGTTCGATAACCGTAACTGCCGCAGCGGAAGCCTCCTTTGTCCGGCGCCGGGCGCGGCGGCCGGCGACTCGTCTGTTCGTTAGCTCGAATCCGCTCTCATCTTTTGTGCTGCATCGTACTAACTGGTAGTTATTTAACTATCAATTGCGTGTATTTGTAAGGAAGCTGTCCATTTTAATTTTTTTGTAAATTCATTTGAAACAATGACTACTACAGTCCGGACTGCTAACAGTGGCAGAGGGCGCAGCGTTCGCAGCTACAATGTTGTCTCGTAGCTTGGCTTAGTATGCATGACGTCACTTGCACAGCATATGTAATCAAAGTGCCGTAAGTACGCACGCCGGCAGCGTGTTGTCGAGTCGGCCCCGGGGGCTTCGGATAAACAGTTGTTGCCGCTGCCAGGGCGCGCGAGCCGAGCTCTTGCGCCACATTCCCACTCCCGTCACACAATATAATGGCCGTTCATAATTTTCAACTTCATAAATATAGAATAACAATCAAATTAGTTTTACAAGTTCTTTGCTTTTATTTTTTTTATAAGAACCCAGTCGATTTAAAATTCAATGATTCATTCAAATATTCCTCAATATGCACCCATTGTACATCCGATTGAGCTCATTTTATTCTATTTTGTTTAGTTTTCATCGGTCTGTTTATAGATGGCACCACCTTTATTGGGAAATCATTCCCTTACTCCGCCCACCTTCCAACAGCCGGCACTATCCAAATTATTTAGTTACCTCTGTATAAAAAAGTATTGTATCGTAAACTGTCAAGACATTAACTTGTGATATAGTTTATAAGTAGGTACACGACAATTGTTTGCCGGCCCTGTCGGTCCGCACAACACTGTTACTCAAAATTTACTTTAACTTAACGTTGTAAATAAAATTAAGACTATAACTACCTATTTGTAAGACAATCCCAAAATCAAGCTAATACCAAAATATAACTATTTGTAACACGAAACCAGACAAGATCAAAAGCTGAGCTGTAACTAATGCTTTTCGTCACAACAGTCTTTAACGAAGACCCGACAGTCAACTGATCTTCAATTTAAAGAAGGTAATGAGAGTGACGATTGGTTAAACGTTTTAGTCGTGAGATATACGTCGTCAATCACGCGGCGTCGAGGTGTCCACGACACACGACACACGACACACGACACACGACACACGACACACGACACACGACACGCGACACGCAACACGACCTCCACAACATGCTTGCGTAACTTATTTGCACTCACTAAATACACGCGTCACTCACATAAGTTGAAGAATTCTGATGTTAATTTTCCCTCATGGTGTCGCCGAACAACAGTTTAAGTAATCTAAGCCTGTGCTCACTGTATGCTAACCTCGGTGAATACAGTTTGAGGTAACTTGGAGTTGTTGTGCACTCGCTGCGCTACACCGATGTCATGGACTAGTTGCGCCCAGCGGTGACACTCGTCGTGCCGTTTTATTTAAACGACATCATATTACATACTTGTAAAGAATTAAAATAAATCGAAATAAACAGTATTTTTGTCAATTTTCCCTGCGGTATGTTGTTTTTGCCACAACCTGGTCCAGACGAGGCAACGTACAATGTCCCGCGCGATGTTATGTCGATGAGCGATGATAGAAGGAAGATAGATCTATTGCTTTCCCGCTTAGCTGCCTTTTCCAGATGCTCGGCTCCTAAGGGCCATAGCGTGATATTAACAGACAAAATCATGTCGTAATAATTGGGCCATTAAAGGCAAAAATAATTTTCATATCCGATCGGTAGTTCCGGGTTCCGGATTAGCGCGTTCAAACAAAGAAACTTCTTTCTTCCACATCGATATATGATTATTCTATCGCGATCTCATTATTAAAGCTACTGTCGTGTCATATGGACGTCACTTCAAAAGAAAACAATAATTTACTACCTTTTTAAATAATACTTATATTGTTCATAGATAATATGTGTGAATAATACTAAACCTTTCAGGCAGAAATCCTTATAAATATTTCCACATATTCGTATTGTAATTGCTAACAATATATATATATATATATAT
>DWTW01002861.1:0-10550 GCA_018246275.1 Papilio slateri
ATTTTTTTTTGCGCAATGCTTTGATATATTTGAAAAGACGTCAATAATTTTCACATATTTGAAAAGACGTCAATAAAATAAAATTGGTTCTATAGATAAAAAGTTTTCGTTTGTAATTAAACTTTTTGCACAATGCTTTGATAATATTTTAACATATTTGAAGAGACTTCAATAAACAGAATATGCAACCAAACACTTTTTACTTTACGTGGCATTGCATCGCGTGCTGGGTGCAACTATACATATTTTTATATTATTTTTTATTTATTTCGAATAATTTCCGCTTGAATAAAAGAATGAAACGCTCATCAATGATCAATTATTTAAATACATTTGTCGCAAAAATAAAACGGGCTGATACAATTTATTTTATATTTTACAAATACAACATATCTTTTAATGATTTTATAAGACAATTTCCTGTGCCATAATATTATATAAAAAACGATTTCATTCAAATGATAAATGCATTAATGCTTGCGGCTAAAAATGGATATGGGCCTGTGTACATGCGATACTGGCTCTGCGGAGTGCACTGAGCTTGTATCAATCTGGTGTTCAATTTAAATTAGTCCATACGGACGGAAACAGCGGCGCGTTTTACACGTCAATATTTTAAATTTCAACATTTTTATTGCTCATTGGAATTTTTATTACTTTTTTATTTATATTTTAATATATAAAACAAGCACTTTGGGAAAATTTTAATGAATATTGTGATTAAGTAGGTGTTGGATATTTAACCCGTTTGGTGTTTCCAAGGAGGAGAAACGGAGAAAACACAAATGTATATATAAAATATTAAATTGTGTAAATAATTTACTAATATCCTTTTTACCATTTTATTGATTTAACTTTGTTCTAGAAGATGGTACATGACAAAATTTGAATAACCTTAACCATTAGGTTATCGTCGGTTACCTAACGCGCTAATTAACATGAGATTAAAGCGGATATAATACGTTATACATTGGTGCATGAGTCTCGATTGATACGGAAAAGTCGAATGTTATTCGTAGAGTTAGTTACACGAAAAGGGCGTGTCGAAAAGAACGATGACTCGATGCGATCGGAACGGATAGCGACAAAAGCAGCTGAAAATAAAAGGACTTCTTTTAGTTTTAGAGGCTTATATTTTAAAGGATATTTGAAACTTTGAACGCTTTGTGTGTAGGAAGAGGTTTTAACAGTTATAGAGCCGGCAACTGCCGCATAGGTCAGCGTGGCCAGGGCAGTTCCGATACCGTAATGAAGTTAAATATGTCCCATCTGTATTAAGTATCCCATTGGGTTGATACGGTAGAAAATCTTTAGTAACTACGGTAAAAAATTATTGGTAATTTTTTGGAAATCATACCTATAAGATGATTTTCTTTGAGACACAGTAAATTTGATTCAGAGAGTGCTTTTCAAAAGTTTTTTTTTTAAATTTTAGTACATAATATTATTCAAATGGCTTATATATCACTCTTTATTGGCGAGTAGCTGGCCCAAACCAATATTTCGTGTAGTTTAATTAGCAAATACCTAATATACTTTACAGGTAGTTCAGGGTTCCCTCGCTCGCTCGGGTAGTTAGATAGAAAAATAAAAAAATAGCCCAGGTTAATGGCTCATAGAAGAGTTTTCTGTTGATGAAAGAATTTTTAAAATGATTTCAGTAGTTTTTTTATCTCTTTAAATAATATAGTATAGACTACAAATTATTCTAAAACTAATTCCTATTCAAAAAATTTCTAGGACATAAATAACGACTTAAGCTAGGAGCAATATAAGTAAATCATACGAGAAAATTTATTCAGGGCCCCCTGTTTTGGATTCAGTCCCAAGCGTATGTCATATTGAAAGTAGGATAGGAGATATAAATTTAATTGTATTGTTATATTTTATCGTTTATAGACCGTCACGATGAACTGGTCTCTAGGAACGAATGTGACAAAATCAATATTAACATATAGATCAAGACCTTTATAATTAAAACTAAATGCAGGTTATTCGTTCTGCCGAAAATTGACAAGCTATTTGATTTTTTTTAGATTTCGCACTAGTTATTTGCACCAGGCGTCGCCCGGATGAATTTCAACATGACATGCATGATAATAAAACTATATATATTACTGCTGTATCCCGTGGCATGTAATAGCTTTCTACTGGTAAAAGAATTATTAAAATCAGTTTGGTAGTTTTTGAGTTTATACAATACAAACATGCAAATCAATCATTTCAATATTAGTATAGATCAGTAGATTAAGAATATGCATATTTCTTTTTTATCGACTTAAATAGGCATAAAAATAGAAGCCAAGAAAGAGATAGATATCAAATTTAAGATAAGCCACTGACCATTGAGCAAACAAAATTTACGCAAATTATGCTAATTCAACATTAAAATTAAAACCGAAGACCTAAAAAGTCCCTTTGAAAAGTCGGACTTAGTGGGACTTAGTTATAAAAGTTCATTAATTTAACGCTTGCTCACCCACGGAGCGGACAGTGACAGGAATTTGAATAACTTTGCATTTTAAGGCTTTCTTTAGCAATGATATATTGTGGCTAGGCTTTGTATCTGGGAAGAACGTAGATTTGAAATTTGAAACAAGCTATCTAACCTTTAACTGTATCATTACAGCCTTATCTTTAGCCACGTCTAAGTATGGGATAGTATTATTTTTCAAGGGTGACTTTGCCCCAGTTCTAAATATTTTAACACTCACTTGAGGTTTATCGTAGTGAATAAAGGTACTCGTTATTTTTAATGAATATCTAGTAAGTTTTGATACTTGGTTACTGGTTGGGAAAATGTGGTAAAATACATGGTTGTTATCATAATATTTTTTTACGTTTGACAATCGACCTTCGAGACGATTATTTGGTTTATCCATAACAGTATTTTATAGTTATTAAGTGGTATTATAGCACCCAAAACAAAATATATGATGTTTTTCAAAAGACACACTATTTTTTGTTTATATTCGCGGTATCTCTTCCCCTGCTTGTAAATATATTTGTGCGCCTGAAGTACTGCAAGCTTGTAGTAACGCAGACAGACGAGACGAGTTATAATCGATAAGAAATAATTTTGTTGATAAAGTAAGTACATTTTAACTAGGTCCGCCGTTCTTTTTATAAAGGTTAAGTTTCAAATATTGCCAAAAGTAATTTAAAGTAACGACACGGTTTATCAAAAGCGTAGAAAGTTCAAAGCCCATATTAAAGCGCTAAGTTTGTCAGACCCCTAACTCATAAAAGTTCATTTATTTAACGGTAGCACGCGTTCCGAGTGGCCGACGATGAAATTTGAAATTATCTCTGAAGTCGTCGTATTCATCATATAGTTAGATTAATTATGTTCCACTAAATGCAGAAAGTATTTTTCAATATAACGTAAAAAATGTGCCATGGATATGCGACAGATGATATTTTATTTTCGTTTATTGGCACACAGAGCGTCATAGGTTGACTTCTGGCCTATTACGCATACAATTAGAAAAAAAAAACGAAAAATACAACAAACTCCTTAATACATTAATAAATTAATGTTATTGAATAAAGTTGATAATAAACATAGATTTACGACTTCTCAAAACTGTTAGAGAATGAGTATTTTGGCATAGATAAAGGTTAGGTTAGGTTAGGTTACGCAGGTTTATGGTAGGTCAGACAGACTCTGATATCTATCACCGTAGCATGCGGACGTGTCTTTGGCGCTTCGTAATACTTGCCCTAATACCAAATGGTTGTTTTTCAAATAAACGAACACAGTGAATACATTCACATAACAAAGATGAAACTAGAAATGTTAATTTTTGATGTTGTTCTTGCTATGATTGAAATAAATGTATATATGTAATGGGGTAAAATGTACGTGTGTGACGTGACAACCGCTAACTATGAACTACAGCAATGGCCAGCTTTTATTGAAGAAGTAAAGAAAATAATATGTCGCATATTAGAGCAAAACCAGAAGTACTATTACTTATATATAAATAAAAAAGCACTCACGCCCTTAAATGACAGATGTAGGCAGAGATAAAAGATTTCATTCATTCATTCCTTTGGCACGGCCCTGGCACACCTCTCTCGCCTCTTCTGCATGTATACATTTACGCACACATGCTTGTCGGTTATGGGTACAAGAAAGAATGTGGTCGCTATAAGTTCTAGGACGACCTCTACCGCCACTCACTTTTGCAACATAAAATTCTCTTGTCATTCTTCCTTCATTCATCCTTTCAGCATGCGTGAACCACCGAATTATACCTATCTCAATTTTAGTCACGTCCTCTTTTAAGCCAAACTTTTTTTCTTAAAACTCAACAATCCTATCAATTTATTAATAATAATTATTAATTTAATTACTATTTCTTTTAAAAAATTCTGAGTCTCTATGCCATTGAGACGAAATTGTGTCGTAATTTTGAGTCCCTATGTCATTGTACTCTTGTGGCTCTACTGTGAAATAGTTAAATTCGTTGTCGATTAATTGAAATATTGATTTGAGAGTGTACCTAGACAGATATAATAGAATTATTTACGCTTGACCCTTAACATGGAGGACGGCCGGGATTCCTAAGCCAAGCGATTTATGACTACGCTCTAATTAACCTCAACCGAGGACTTCGTTAAGTGGACGGACCCCGATAGTGAAAGCTTCAGATTAGTTCGCAAAATACTAATTATACGAGGCTCTGTAACTATTTAATTTGCAGCCAGATTTGTTTTTAAATTATTACGTTTGTTTTATCTTAAATTTGTGATTTAATATGCTTGGTGTCATTATGAGAAAAATTCAGAAATAATTGTAATCTGCAGCAAAATCAATGTAACAGAAATTGTTCGTAGAACGGATGTTTGGTCACGTAATGAACAACGAAGGATGAGTGGGTCCGACTTCTGCAATCTAGTCAAGATTGCGGGAGTCCACTGGATCAGGGCGCCCTAGTCGCCCTCTCCTTCATATATTTATGCTAGAATGATATCCCTAAAAGTCCCTACTTTTGTGGATCTTTCTAGCATAAATAAAGTTTAATGTAAATGTAGCACATAAGTGTCCCTTATTAGTTTAAATGACATGATTTAATAATACTTAATTACCGATATACCCGAATTTCCGTTCCTATATTTTCACTCTTTTGTCAACCTTTGGTGTGAAAATATCATTGAGTGACACCAAATACTTAACGATTTACATAAGTCTGTTTTCAATATTACGTAAAATCTTGCTAAGTTATTATACTTACTCGTGAACAACTGTATTACTGAAAACATATTTAAGTTAATGAAATGAAAGAAAGTTATTGGCACAAAATGGAAAACTTAAATTTACTTTCCCATTTGCGAGACATATTCAAGTTTAAATTCAAAGTAAAACATGCGACTTCTCTAAGAGCATACATCATTAGTTGCAAACATATGCGTTTGTGAACAGAAAACTTCATTTAACTTTATATAACTTGACTTGCATTACAGTAGACTTACGTGAAAATGATATGGATATATTATGAATAAAATAAATGCTGATTTATATTTATAAAGGAACTTTATTATTTTAAATAAATAATTAAGTAATTAGTGAATTAAAACTAATCATCTTTTTCAAGTACATGACTCATATTTTGTTAGTTAATGGCTCACTTATTATCTAATGAAATATTTATTGACCACATGCATTCTCTTATATGTGAGACATAGTGCAGTGGGTGATGACTGTTCAGTCTAATGCTGCCGAGTATCGAAGCCAGAATGGTGTTGGAGCTAGCCCGCACCCTGAGCACCAGAGATGCGCATTTCTTACTGATTTTCGTATAAAAGCAATCGACACGTGCTTCTGCAAACATCCCTAATACGCTAAAGAAGCGAGGTAGACCCAACAGCATTCTAAATGCGTTATAATACGATACACAAAGGGCGTTGTAGGATCTTTGCCTATTGTTCACACAGCAGCCATTAGAAACATTAAAGAAATAAGGGGCATGATTAATTGAGTCAAGAATTTTACAATAAATTAAATTAACACTTCAAAAAGTATATACAGTATAGAAGTAAGTACAGAACATGAAATATTATGCGCAACTTGGATTTTTAGATTATAAGAAGAATATGGCGATTAACCGCTCATCAGAGTTAAGTAATCCTCGCAGGTACAAAGTCGCAAGTAATAAAAGCAAACAAGCAAGTAGGTGAGCCGGATTTATAAAAAAAATGTTTATTTTCTTCATGTACCTAAAGTTCTAAGACTGATGAAATTTAATTAGGAAAATTTAAGGTATATATGAATGAAATGGAATACCTCATGACGGAAGGAATACCTGATGACGGAAGAAATATCTGTTGCCGACTAATACACATACACCTTATATTACGGGACCCATATGAAATCTAAAAGGTGTGTCAGATATTTTGGTTGGGTAGGTCTATAATAGTATTGTGTTACCTTGGAAACTGCAGAATCTTCCAATCAAAACTTGAACATACAGCGCTGCAGTCAGCAAAATAAATAGTTCGCCATTAAACATGCTGCGAGCTCACCTGAAACCTTTTAATTTGCATAAATTCCTAGTATCCATGCTTTTAAAAGTCATATAGCCAACACTTGATCTTTATTATATATCTCTATCTCTCTCTTCAGCCAAAAGTCGACTGCTGGACGTAGGCCTCCCACATTAATCGCCACAGAGATCGGTCCCCTGCCCTCATCCAGTGGACTCCCGCAGCCTTGACCAGATCATAGGTCCATGACATGTCCATTATATAAGTTTTATTTATATAAAAATATTATACAAAGAAATTTACACTCAAAAAGTACCTGCAAATATTTATAAATTCGAAGGAAAGTAATTGCCGTCTTATAATACTCATGTTACTTAGTGTCCAATTATTATGTGGTTAAGAAAACATTAAGTGATTGGTTCAGTTTGGTTCGGTTCAATCATTCGAGTTATAAAATATTCCACTTCCACCCATGGCATGTTATAAATCATTTGATATCAATTACGATTTTATCATACTTCGTAGTCTATATTTTTAATTTAGAATTCTTTAGTTAGTTTGCTGGATAGTTAAACATATTTAATGTAAATCTTGACATATTCCAAATGATTTATAAAATATATATACGTTTGGTTTACATTGTAGAGGAATCTAGAAAAGATCTCAGCATTCTTTGAAAATAATTAAGACTATATACAATAAAAAGAGATAATAAATGTTATATTTTGAATCAGACTTAATTAGGTTGATTAAATCAGGTTAGATTTATAATATTCAGTGTAAATAAAATATAAAAGGTTTAGAATATGAAAGTAGGGTGGGTACACAACAACAATAAGGCACAAGACTTAAAAGTTGATTAAAATTTGAAAAAGCCATTCATTCACCACCGTTCTACAGTTGTACTAATAAATCGTTAGCATTAAAACCCGTCCCCTTTAGATCCTGGCAAAAATAAAATTGTCACCTCCTGTCCCCGAGTCAGCGGATTTAACTTCATTTTAATAAAATGAACGAGAGGGAAAAAATTACGCTCCATTCGCCGAAGTCTCCGGCAGGCGCTTTTAACAAACGCATAATTGTAAGATCATTTGGATTGATGTTTTTGTGACGAAGTGATTGGGTCGGCAGATTTTAACTTGATTACGATTTGTTTTTATCGAATCTGTTGATTGGAGAATGTATTGCTCGATTTTTTATACATTTTAGAGATTTAAAATATTTCCTACCAGTATCAAACGAGCGCTGTACAATTCTAATTCATTGTAGTATATTTGATTTAGGTATTTCAGTTAGTACATTAAGGTCACCCACTATATACTCTTAATTTAAAAATTAAGAGTTCTGATGTCGGTCTTATGAACTGTACCGAATACATCGGGAACGGTGAAACACAAGTTTAATATCTATGACGCTGTGTTTAATGCTATTCATTTATGATGACTTTCTATAGCAATGCACTTTGAAAACTTCTAGAGGACTACTAGAAAGCCTGTATCAATCAATTGTAAAAATGTAATAACCAACAGCGATATAATGAACACCACCGCTTGCCATAAGAAAAGGGGACTTCCCAAATTTAAAAAAAAAATCTTAACGAACCCCAAGCATTGCCAAGCAACTATTGACGCCTATCTTCCGGTAGGTCACTTCGTAAAAAAAATACATATAAACTTCGTCTCGTCGTCTGTGAACAACGTTTAATAAAATATGTTAGGAACGGGAAAAGACCAGTTTTGGTAAAACACTTCATCAGAAAAGCAAAACATCACTGATATATGCTTTGTGCGAAAGTTACGATTTTTTTTTAAATATTTATTTTTAAATCTATATTATGATCAAAATTTAGGCCTACCGTAATTTTACGTATTCACATTACTAAGTTATTTTATATAATCTGATATGATGCTGTACCTGTGCGTAGAGAACAATACATTATTGGGCTGATTGATAGGGTTAAATAAGATTAAATTACAATATAGTTTTACAATAAGGCAATTGAATTTCTAGTAAATTATTTCATATTAAAATTGACGTGGGTATAGTGGAAAAGCAACTCGTGGTTTAATTATAAACGATTCGAACGCATTTGTGTTAGAGAAAGCTTTGAGTAGTGAAATCACGAACCATTTGAAACACTCAATGGAATAATAAATTTCAAGTATCCAAGATCCTAAATTTGACCGGGAGTAACCTATCATCATTAGATATTAAATTCAACAACTTGTTTGCGGCAGTTTTTCAGTCTGATTTTGATGTAGGTAGCTCGAAAAGAACATAGAGGAGGCTCACTAGTACTAAGCTACTTCGTACCATCTTTCGATCAGATCGCCATAGGTGGGATTGTAGTGAAGTCCTAGTTTATTTAAAAAAAATGTATTGTGCACTAATCGGACATGAAAAATTTCGTGAAAAGTTTTCAGGTCCGATTTAAAAATAAAAAAGGTTTTGTCTTTCGCCAAGAATGTCCAGAAAAACAATGTTCATCAAGGCAAGTTTCATACTGTGGTATTTTTTGTGTATACATAGTACTTTCTTGACTCATCCACCCGTTGCCAAGCAAGATTAGTTTAGTTGTTGGTAAATTTCTTTTTATAAACATTACTGAACGTATATCAAGAGTTTTCATGAATCTCTATTTAATCTTATTTTCGTGTATAATGTACACTCTAACAAATTTTATGCGTAAAGTACACTTAAAATGGGCACGCTTCGGTAGACTGTGGGAGGTAAGCTAAATCCTATTTGCCTCTAAATAAAAGGAAGTCGAGACAACCTCGGCGAGCGTTCCTAGTGATACGTAGCGCGCGTTTCCATTCTTATAATATTTTTCCGAACTTTTTTTATGGAAGAAAGTGGCAAACAAGCAGGTCACCTGATGATAAGTGACTGTTACGCATAGGCATTCGCGACAAGCAATGAGTCGCAAATGTGTTGCCTACCTTTAATGGACAGAGGATGGAATGAAAATAGATGGAATAAAATATACAGCAAAAGGATGTTTGCTTTTCCTATTCACCCCCTCCCGTCCAGTCTCTTTCTCGTTCTCGTCCTATCCTTATTAGGAAGGATAGGAAGAGGACTGAAATTGGACCCTCGGCACCTCACTCAGAAGCATAGTTCTACTTCACTCCTGTCTTTTGTGAGGTAGTGGTATTACACCGGTCGAGTCGGCCCATTCGTGCAACAGATGTTGTTGCGGCATTCGGAAATTATTTTTAAACTAGAGGTTTTTAAATATATTTCATGAAAATTAAAACGGAAATTTCAAGGAGTCGTCACATTTATGAACATTTTGTTACATGGGAGAGAAGAAAGATAAAATGGACGGCAGCACACACGCAACATGGAGACGAAATTTCGTTGATGTGTTTTAAAAATAACAATTTTTTCGTGTCGGTACTTGTCCAAAGAACAGTGACAGTTTCAAATCCATTTGCATCACACATTTTGGTCCGAATAAGCTCAACGAAACGAGAGTGTGGATTGTTTTCTATATCTATCTACCTACTATAGGGTCTAAAGCCTAGAGTCTAGAGCCTAAATGTGAAGAGCGTGTTTTGCTTTATTTATTTGGAAACAAAGATTTTTGATATTACCCAAAATTTTGTTATCAGTTGCTATTTTTATGACAGGCTCACTTCATGTCAAATAAACAGAGTCAATGGAAGCCTTTTTAATTGTTTTTACCCTCGTAGCAAATATCGCATATAGAAAATATGACGTCACGTATTTCACAATGTAAACGCGGCAACATTCGGCACACCCTATAAGGATGCTTGTGATGCAGTGCTGTAGTTTATTTAATTTCCTCAAAAGGTATTACGCGGAAAAAGCAAGTCTTAAAGAACCTTCTCTTGCTTCCTTTCCTTGGTGCTGCAATGAAGGTCTTATGGTATTTTTTTATTTTCCTGAATTTAATAAGATACAACTTTAAGACGGAGATTTTAAAGAATGATATTGATTCAAGTCCATCTAACTGACAAAGAATCATAAGCTTGCTTTGCTGGTATAAAGCAGCTTGCTTTGCTGGTATAAAACACATTTTTATTAGCACTATC
>DWTW01002862.1:0-10550 GCA_018246275.1 Papilio slateri
TGTAAGAAGAGTGCGAATTCAGTTATGACGGCTGATAGAGGGATATGGAAGAGAATTACATACTGTGCCGACCCCACATAGCTGGGAGAAGGGCAGGAGGAAGAAGAAGAAGTACGTGTCTGACATATCGGCAAATCCACGTTTCCAATCTCGTAATGTATGGGTGCATTTTAGTATTGCCTTTCTGATATGTCCATAAATGAAGCGCGCAGATGAGTTTACTTGTTTAATGCCGAACGCGAGAGTGAAGCATTCACACAGAGTTCCAGCCCTTTGGCCGGTGCGTACAACAAAAGACATTTGCTTATAAATAACAGCGCCCTCTTTCGCTGGACTTATACACTTCACTTTCATTAGTATGTCAGCAATCGGGTCAATGTAATAATTATTATAATATTTATTTCATAGAAACTAAGCCTGATTTTACATTTATATGGATATAATTTTACATGAACAAATTTATAAAAGTAACACTTTTGTAGTTTTCTTTTAAATAAACCTAGTTAAAAACTGAATATGCTGTTATTTTATTATAATAAATACCACGTGTAGATAAATTATTTTTGCTTAAAAAATATATCACCCTTCGACCTATAAACCAAAGCTCTCTTATGTCTAAATTTAATTTGACCTTAAATGTGTCGATACACGAACACTCGGTTATTATCAACACAAAGGAATCAATTATGAATTAATTTGTATCGTTTTTTATATAAAATTGCTATATAAAAAATGCTGCCTGTCTTAAAAGGCGATATGAATTTTTATTGAAATATTATTATAATATCAATTTTCATATTCCTAATTTGAGAATGAATGTGTTCGACATATATTCAACCCTTACTTCACCCCTTCCAAGTTTATTTTTTGTAGCAAATGCGTCCTTTTTCTTGGTATACCAAATTAATATAGATTTGTTCGGTGGTTTCACGTGAAATGGAGTTAATTCGGCATTTTAATATAAGTACGATTACTGTCCGTAGTAACGTAGAGAAAAATCTACGTTTATCGTAGCATTCGTAGACACTACCTAGAACTTTCTTTGTACATTTTTCGTACGCTTTCATTGAAAATGCTTTAATACAGAATTTGTTATTTAGACGTTCTTTGAGTATAATAAAAGGTGACATCGAGTAGTTTGTAACACTTTTATTAAAAATGCAGTGTGACCAAAAATATAATAAGAAAGATGCATCTTGAAGATGCATTCTCAGAAATAATTAGGGTGAAACCTTTGTATTCTAATTGTATTCTTTGTGAAAGACTAAATTAAAGTTGTCTTCCTTAATAAAAAGGAAACCATAAAAGAAGACAAAAACCTTTACAAATAAGAAGTAGATATCGGCCATGCCGTTGTTAAAGTAAAGAGAACACTTCGATGGCTTACTAACTAAACTGACGATAGATGACCCGTGCCGAAATTCGCAGTGCGCACCAGAAGCTTTTGTTTAAAAACGAATCGTTTTGTTTAAATTTAAAATTTCAGAGAAGCTCTACATTTTTAGGCGTGGATCTATATATTATTCGTCATTAAAACTATAAACTAACTGTAAAATGAGAGGTGAAATCATGCAATTTGACATATAACGAAGATCTCGCGGACCGACAGAAAAATATATAGAAGATAGTTAATGTGGTAACAGAATGCAATAAATTTAAGCGATCGTAAAGTAAGCATTATTGGGACATTCACTACGTTACAATATCTACTAAAAGGCTAACTAATAACACAAAGTTTTGTTTTTCTTTGCATACTTCCTCCTGCCCTTTTCCCAGCTATGTGGGGTCGGCACAGTTTGTACTTCTCTTCCATAATCCTCTATCTGCCGTCATATCTGAATTCACATTCTTCTTACACATCTCATCTTTCACACAATCCATCCACACTTTTTTTCGGTCTTCCTCTCACCTTATAACCATCTTTGTATACTATATAAAGTATTTGTATGTACTGCATTTAAAAATCAATACTATCCGGGTACATAGTAACCCGGGTAATCGTTTCAATCATTATCAAGCGCTCATCTTAATTATCTCCGATAAAAAATCTGTTGGTAATGCAAAATACAATCATGCTTATTAGGTAAATAAAAAAAAAACAACATACGGTACACAGGTACACCTTTTTAATCGGCTCGGTCCCGTTAGATCTCTTCTACAATTATATGCCTACGTATACACTCTCATAGATATGCATAGATATATATGTATGTATATGTTTCTTATGTCACCTCTTTCGTCGTCAGTTTTATAATCGATATCAGTTCATTTAGGTCGTCCCTTACCTACGCAGCCAATCACTTTTGCAACATAAATTTGCCTAATGACGATTTTTAAGTTATGTTCTACTATACTAATAAAACAATTAATTAAAATTAACATTTTTTTTCGTGTGCTTTCTTTCATATGTCACAGTTCTGTACAATTATTCTATTATACAATCATTATAAATTGTAGATTAACCGTCCAAAAAACTAAACTACTATTTTGAGACAAGAAAAGAGAATAGAAATATTAGTAACTTATTTTTACTTACAGATATCAGCTACATCCCTTAAAACTCCAAACACGTCTATGGACATTGTCACAAGTGTCTTCTCTTGTACTAAAATCAACTAACTATAAAAAATCTCTTCCAGACAGCGCTCAATATCGCGTTATTCGCAGTTTCGAAATAAAAAAACGATTTGACAACAAAAACTTCAAAATGATCCAAACAATTATCAATTTTTTTAATCGATTTCTCATGACCGTTTGAATTCAATTTGTTAGTGCACATAAATAAGTAGTAATTAACTATAACTTAACTTCAAATGTGCCTGTTGTTTTGTGACGACTCTATTAAGCGTTATTTAATTAAACCTTTCAATTTGTTGGTCTCTTTGAGATGAATATTTTTAATCATAAGATCTTTCACTATAATGTTAGCAAGTTTGAAATATTTTCACAACACACATGTATATATCGTTCAAAACTGTTGTGGTAAAGTCACTGATCATTACGACCTTCGCACTTAGTGCCACAATCGTTGACTTACGTTAATGAGGACACATTAGATCACGACGTCTCGCCTATTATAAAACTGAGATCAGTCTGGCTACTCTGAGGCGTGGGTTTTGAATTAGCGGTTGGTTTTTATAAATTTTCTATACAAGTCGATTTCTATTTTACAAATACTTTTGTTAAAAATGAAATTATAACATCAGTATGTTATAATTTAAATTGAATTAAAATTATTATTTTCCGTTTTGGAGAAGTAATTTCTTGATCTTTTATCTTGATTATAACTACGAGTTTTAAGATGTCATATCAGATAGCGTGTCTAGTCTCTGCGACTCATGTCGCTTGTCGAAAAAAATTACAATAATGTTTGTTTTCAGAGAAACCTAAGAATAAAATAAAATCTCCCCAAGCTGATTTACATCGATAACAATATAAATATAACATCAACAGAAATATCGACATATAAAAATAATATTCAGAAAACAGACACGGAAATATTCCATTAACATATTAAATATCTAATGTTGCATGGAAATCATAAAAATGTACATATTGTCTCGAGTACCTTTGAATTAGAATACGTAACGCAATGAGTATGTGCCCAAGCAGAGGTCCTTATGGGGTCCATTTAGTCGGGATACTCCATGGAGCGTCTGACCAAGCGACCTAAGAGCTTAGCTGTCTCCTAATCCGATAAACAAAGTCGCGGCCCGAGTGAAGATTACTATCGATCTTAGTTACTCTCGAAGAGGCTTTTGCGCTGCGCCACCTCAAGCTTTTTGTAACTGTAAATGCCTTCTCAGGGCAAAAAGTGACATATATCAGACACAACAAATCTTAATTTCTCGAAAAAGGACTTCCAAATGTATCGATATTCCAATACATAGATTACGAATGGACGATACGCTTTCTATATTATATCGAAATACTTAATAAAGTATTTAATGTAGACGCCATCAAATATTTGTAAATATAATACATTATAAGGTATTGTCTACTAAAGTGTACTGCGCCGGCACTAGACTATTATTAAAACAATGAAAATTAATTTATTCCTTGAACTTCTTGTAAAGTGACAATCAAAGTGACACCATAGTAATGGAACATGTCATTGGTCAGGGTCAAGTTCGTCTTTGATGGCGTGTTCGTGCTATGATTAGTGAATGTTAGACTTATCATTTATACAAATTTACATCAGTACAAAAAATATCTTTAGATTTATTATATAAAAAAATAGTTTCACTGTTTGTATGCTTCGTTGGTTCAGGAATTGAAAGGATGAATGAAGAAAATATGACAAGGCAAATGAAAAGGCACAAAAGTGGCAGTGATGGGACGTTCTAAACTCATGTCAACCAGATTCGTGACATAGTAAAGAAAGGCGTTTTTAAAGAACGCGTAACCGACTAGCATATATGTGTGTAGGTGTATGAATGTATTCGTAAAAGAAGAAAAAATTTATAAAAGGACCGTGCTAAATCGAAATCCATAATTTTTGTCTATCCCTCTGAGTTTATGACTACGTGCGGCTTTTTTGTTTATTTTGTGTATGTAACTGTTTGTGTAGCCGTGAAAAATGTGCCTTTATATGTATATGTGATATTAAATTAATTAAAACATTTTAAACATGATTTTTAAACCTGCCATCTTTTTTAGTAAATAGAAAGTAAGTTCAAGAAATAGGTTAAAAAATGTGACTTGGGGATGGAATTTCACCCACGCCAAGAGATGGCGCTAATACGAAATAATGTTGCTAACAAGCAAGAGATGGCAATTTTAACTAGTACTTAACACGCGCTCATAGATGACACTAGGCATAGTGGCATCTGTGGGCGCGTACCGACCACAAAATAGCGTGAAATATCATGAATTCGATCATCATTATCACAGGATATTAACCGCAAAGAAAAAAATTATTTCAATAAAAATACAACGTCTCACTCATTCCCATTATTGCTTCTAAACCCAATAAAATCTAGGATATGTGTGAATCCAATTAAAAATACAGGATTTAATTCTTATATCTAAAACACATACACACAAGACATGAATGCAATGACAGCTAGAATTAACTAACCTCTGTACAAATACAAATATTCTGGAACTTCGTTACAATGAGGCCGGGGAGGCTCTGAAAATCAGCGCGACTTCGAGTGAGCCCCTTTTTTACCCTGTATATATCTTTTTAGGTAGTGTTTTTTTTAAATTAAATATTTCAATATTGTGCTCATCACCTATGATGTGGCTTAGGTTGCTGACACATGTTGACTAACATTATTGTACGAGTATTTATTAGGTACAAGCAGACATTAAACAAAGTATGTAATTATTTATAGCTGTATTTTCCTGTTACCGAGTTAACGTCCCGCTGAGAGACAGCACGTAGTGAAATGGAGAACTGTCGTAGTTTCGAATCACTAACATAGGACACCGTACCCTTTTTGAATCTATATATATATACCGCATATGGTGACGGCATTGGGGAAGGTTTGTGCTCAACGGCGTTGATTCTACATACCCTAGAATTAGTGTCATAAATAATCAAGGTAACCGACAGTGTGCGAAGAATTTCCAAACTTATGTTGCTATAGTTGGAGACATTGTGTCTCGTAGAACAGGGTCGATAAGGATTCATGGGAGAGACCTGCGTCCAGCAGTAGATGTCTGTGGGCTGATGTTTATGTATCCTTACCTTTCTTAAGCCGATGCCGTGGCGAGTGTGCGGGCGTGCTGTGCTCGGAGCTCTGGTCGGCGTACTCCGTGCCGCTGCTGTCTGGCCCCGGGGCCAGCGAGAACACGGTGCCGGCCGGACACCGCTCACGACTGCGACTCCGTTGCCAACGACTCTGGGGAAAACGGTCTATTAATACTCGTCAGTTGTAGAGCCAGCAATGATTGATTTTTTTTGTGTGTTTGAGTCCCTGGATGGTAGAGGTTCCCGATTGGTAGGTGACGCTGCCATCAGATGCCAGGAGAGTTTCTTTTTTGTATAAAAACGAAACGAATAACGGAAAACGTTATCTGAAACCGCTTATAGGAGGCAAGCCATCGTCCATGACAGCGTTCGCTGGCTCCGCTTTTCTAATATAGATCATCACTGCTGACCAAAGTTAACAGTGACGATCTATGAACAAAGACCAGTACCTTCAAGTTGGTGAAGAAGTGCTGAGTCCTGTGCACCACGGAGAGCGGTGTGTGGTGGTGTGCGGAGCGCGCGCGGGGCGGGGCCGCGGCGGCGGGGGACGAGCATGACAGCTCCGACGCGGACTTCGAGAGCCGCCCGCTGAGGGCCTCTGACCGCTCTGTCGAACAAACGTACATATATATTATTAAATATGTAGTTAATTTGATTTATTAGATTAATAGCGATAATTAACACATGTTTGTTTTTACAGTAACCATTTATATACCAATACTAAAAAAATGACTACATAATAGATTCATATATGCTAACTAAGCTTATTCAAGATGACCCGATTTGAATACATGCCTTCAACGAGGTCCATATCAATATCGGAGGCTGCTTTGATCAAGGATGCCTGGAATGACTAAATCAGGATAAGGCTTCGAGCAGGCCTTTTCCTCCAAGTGTTACCATATTTTATAATCCAACCGATTTAGGACTGGACTAGACGAGGGCCAATCTTCTTGTCGGATGAAGTCAATTTCAGGCAATTTCAATTTCACCAATGCAACGCGATAACCGCATCTCGGTCTTCTTTAAGCGTCCATTCCATATTTAAAAATAAATGAAATTCGAAATAGTGCACATTTTTATTTTCTCAAAACATTCGAGATTCGAATTCAATAAATATTTTTGTGGCCAGCATTCAAAATTATAAGGTTTTCATATGATTATTTATGAAATAACACAGGCGGGGTGCGACCGTGAACTAATTCCACTCACCCTGAAGAAGGACCTCCGACATGTCCGAAACTTGTCGGTACCAATACCGAAGACATTCATGAACTTTTCTTGCATAACTATTATTTGACCTTAAGCCTGATCATTGCTACCCATACTTCAGTTTTTATGCTGCGAGATGAACGACATATTACAACCTTTTTTAAGGAAAGAAAGAAATTTATTGCTACTGTTAGGTGAGTGCCGCTACCAATCGCAATAATATAACGTTACGGATGCGTGGTCAGCTTTTTAAACAAGCTTTTATTCGCTTGATATGTATGTTTGTTTGTATGTAACGAAGTCTTTAGTCATAATTTTTACTAACATTATATTACTCTACTATTGTACCGATTGACTTGAAAATTTGCACTCACATATAAACGGATGTAAATGCAGTTTTTATAACTTTCTTTAAGTCGTGATTAAGATTATGTGAAAGAAAAATTGAATTAAATTTAAGATTAAGAATAACGTCATCTACGTACAAATTTAAATAACAATAGGTACTTTATTTAATGGGAACTAAGAGTTTTACTTTAGACTTTTTTTTAGTTTTTAAAAATATCAATTATTTTATTTATTGAAAGATAGGAACGTGGATAACGATATTGAAAGATATGTGGATAGCGAAAAGAAGGGGTGGGTAAATTGGAAAGGGTTCAAATATTATCTCATAGTTAAATATCTAGAGTCACTATCTTAATAACATACTGAGTGACTTGGACTAAGACAAACTATACAGGAACATATCGCAGATACTTAAAGCGAAAAATGTAGTATGTGCCACAAATGCGTGCCGTTTGGGATTTGATCCAGCATCGCCGGATTTGTAGACCAGCTAGCCTTTTTTTATAGAAGAAGGTAAAGGCATACGAGCTAGCGATACACCCGATATTAAGTGACCGCTACCCATAGGCATCTGCGACAAACTAATGAGTTAATGCGTTACCTACCTTTAATGAACAGAGGAGGGAATAAATGGAATAAAGGATCCTCTTTCTATCCATCCCCTCCCCCTTCAAATCCTCTTCCCATCCTTTCTTTATAAGAAAATAATAAGTAGGGAAAAAGGACCAGTATAGGGCTCCGGCACCTAGCCTAGCTTCTAAGAATATATTAAACATTGGGTCTTAACGTTAGCGAGTAAGTGTATTTATAACTTTCCGCCTCATTTTAATTACTGATTTATCTTTGTCTTGCTTATAATGGAGGTTGCCAAAAAGTACTGCGTGAAACTGAATTTACGATCTCAGCGTTTTACTTAACGAGATTTAAATGTTCTCTTGCGCCAATATTTTTAAACTCCGAAAACTTTTCAAATTTAAATTATATTTTATATATTTTACATATATAAGGTTTTTCAATAAGTGGGGGTGGATTTTGAAATAGAATGAAACAAGCTGTGTGTAAAGCATTAACATTTTTTATTTATTTAAAAGGTCATGTATGTTTATTTTGTTTGGAATTAATTCCTTTTATTTTACAGTGGCAGAGCCCGCAACAACAACTTCTGTTGCACGAATTGGGAAGGCACGACCGGTAACATACCACGACCTCACAGAAGACAGGCGTAAAGTAGAACTATTCTGCGTTTCCTTTGAGAGATGAGTGAGGTGCCGGATTTCCAAATTTAATCCTCTTCCCATCCTTTCCTAATAACGTTATAGAGATAGGATAAGATGGAAAGGGGAAGGGGATTGGACGGGGTGGAGGTGGAAGAGGATATGGACAGGGAAATATCCTTTATTCTCTTTATCCGCTTCTCTGTTCATTAAAGGTGAATTTTCGCCCAAAGTTTGGGTCATTTTCCAAGCGCTACGAAGCCGATATGGACGTACTGATCAATTGTGTAACTTGTCGTTGTAATTTCGCATTAGTTACAGACAATTGAACAATAGATTTGACAGACGATATGAATAAAGAGATGAAAGAAAGTAAAAAGGGAATGTATATAGATTGTAAGAAAATTGCTAGAAGATCTATCGCGGTGGCAAGGGCCAAAGTGCAGAAAAACCTGTACCAGGCTTATGATATTCTGTTAGCAGATTTGGGGGGCCTGTCGATTCATTTTTGCATTTGCCATTTATCTCTTCAAATCCAACCTGTTTTGCCACATAAGCTCTATTTATCTCTCTTTCTTTTATCTCTTGTAATATATAACCATTAAAACCTACCAAAAGCATACTTTACTCCAAAAATACTTTTAATCTACTTCTGTTCTTTAAATATATTTGTTTATGAAATATGATAAACAAATATATTTTAAGAACATAACGGCGTTTGCCCATATTATCTGTGGTTAGGTTTAAATTTATATAGATGGAATAGGTGAATGCTGTAGCGGAACGTTGGTACGATCGTAGCGGGGCGGCCATCTTGGAGAACAGTCTTTGAGTGACAACCGCCCGCGCACTACGTAAACAACGGATCCCTAACGGACCTGTGATCCTAAGATGAAATAAGAAGAAATGTGCGTAACCATAGTGTGACAATTAGTGTATAATAAAGATATTGCATACATTATCGTGTCAAAGTATCTCTCTGCTATTAATTAGTTCACGACCGATACCTTCCACCGTGTACATTTCTAAAGAAGAAAATGCTACGGCGCCTACAAATATAAAATTATTTTTTGCTATAAAATTAGCCAGCCAACCCACGTGATCAAGTTCAAAAGCTACAATTCAGATATCGAGGATATCAAGATAAGCTCCACGTTACCGGAGCTTATGCTAACCATTTGTCAAAGTAAAGCGTTCAGGTAAGTACAGTTTTTATCAAAAGAATTTGAGTATAAAAGTGCTTCAAACGGACAAAATCCACACCAACCAAACCCAAAATCAATATGTACCAGTTAATGATAGCACCCATAGTACGATATTTTCGAAAATTTTATAAAGAGAGGTAGACAGAGATTACAGTTTTCCCTTTGGCTCGATCCTGGTGCAACTTTCTCGATTTTTTTACATCTACACATACATGCTCGTCGGTTACAGGTACTCCTTATATCGCCTTTCTTTAGTAGGTCACTAATCTGGCCGATGAAAGTTCTTCTGCGACGAAATAGATTTGACATAACATTTAGCAAAGCCATTGCATTATCAAATATAGAGACTTAAATTAATTTAGTACAAATGGCATATTTTTAAATGTAAAAATGTAGCCTTAGAATTGTAAATTAAGTTAGCCTACAACTCGGAGAAATGTGTATGAATTTAAAGATTAAGTGAAGAGGATGTGACACGGATTCGTGCGACAGGCGAGTGGTTTCACACTCCGTAGGCTGACAGGTTGGCGGCGGCGGCGGGCGCGGCGCGGCCAGGGGCGCCGCGTGCCCGGGCCGCACCGCGCGGTAGTATCGCGCCGGACGTCGCGCGGCTCGTTCACTATATTCGTTTTGTTAACGGAGCAACTTTTCCGCTAACACCCTCGTACGTGTTGCCCTCGCGCTACGCTTTTCAATTAAACACCGTGGTATCATCGGCACGTGACGTTAACAATACAAGTGTTTTTTTTTTGTGATGATTGATTTTTAAAATTCATGTAATTGAATGATGTGAGTATTATAGCTAAGTATTTTTTTAATCGACATTATATTGCAAACTTGATTTCATTATGTGGATAGTTTTAACGTTATTAT
>DWTW01002863.1:0-10548 GCA_018246275.1 Papilio slateri
TATATATATTGTTAGTGACTAACATAGAGTTTTGACATTCAACGGTCCACACTAAATTTTTCGTTTTAATACGCGTTATTGACATAAGGAATGGTAAAAGCGAGAGACGATTAATTAATTTGAATTTCATAACGTTTACCGTGAACTTTACAATTTGACACGTCTCATTAAAACAGTGCGAAATAATAAATGCTACATTAAGTCGTGTAATATAAATCACCTTGTAACATATACACATTGTACGAGGTCAATAATATCAATGTGAACATGTAACTTTGTAACGTTCGACTTCAAAGTCGTAGTCAAACCTTAGTCTGGATGTGAAACTCTAAAAGGATCGTAGTCTCATTTGAAAATCGTGGTAAACTGACCGAGGCAAATGATAACAATATGCGAGGTGTCAAGACAGAACTTTGAGGGTGCACTACCCCCAACATTCCTATTTTATGTCTCATATTTGTCTACATAAATAAATATTAAAGCGATAGATCTCACAATACTCGTTAATGAAAATATCTCCGTATGAACTATCAACGAAAAGTTGTTTCAATAGAGGTAGAATCAGTGGTGTCGAATGGGTCAGACACATTGCTCGCAGTACGGATGGCCGATGGGACTGAATAGTCCTGTAATGACGGCCACGTACAGGTCGACGGATCGTAAGTAGGCCTCCCACAAGATGGACCGACGATCTAGTCAAAGTTGTGGGATGAGGGCGGCAGGGACCGATTTTAGTGGCCGATTAATGGGGAGGATGTAGTGCGTGATGTAGTCACGCAGTGGACGACTGTCGACGGCTGAAGAGAGAGAGAGAGAGAGTGAGAAAAAGTGAGAGAGAGAGAGAAAAGTGGGAGAGAGAGAGAGAGAGATAGAAAGAGGGAGAGGGAATCAATAACAGCAGCAGGTGTTGTACGAATGAGCCGGCTCCTACTGATGCATGCTCAATCCCTTCCTATTCCCCTTTTCCAGTGCTGTCATTGAATTAATGACTCTAATAACTGATTGCAGCAAATCTCGATAACTAACGAACATCAGATGAGCTACTTGCCCGTTTGATCAGATGAGCCACTTGCCCGTTTGATCAGATGAGCCACTTGCCCGTTTGAACTTCTCAAATTATCGCTGACATGTGAATAACACGTATAAAAATAGTTTACAATTTAGTCGTAAAATGTTTCCATGTCGAATGTGTAAGCGTGAAATTATAATAAACTATTGTACTTTTTGTAAGTAAATACAACTGGCAACAAGTGAAACAAATCAATAAACGTGAGTTTACACTGCTAAAAGCCATCACATAAAACATGTTGTTATATCTCTCCTTTTCTCTATAAAAAACAGAGATGACAACGTGTATGTTTGAATGTTTTGTTTGGTGAATGTTTTCGGCAGTGTAAACTCATGGTAAAGCTGAAACCAAAACAAACGTAACCATTCTGGTAGTGACCATTTGTGACATAGTTGCATTTGATAAGAACTAGGAAAGGAACAATTCCGAAAAAAACCTGGCAAAAACAAAGCCTACTTTAAAAAAAAAACGCGCATTCCCGCGTATTTAGGCGATTGTTGTACAGTGATAATGTTTACTTTGTGGTCTTCTATATTAAAAAAAAATAGATTTAGATTGGACACAAGGTCACCACAGTCCATGAACATGACGACTGACATTTAGAAATACAGATGCCATCCACTCGAATCGACGAACGTTCGATTACGAAATCGATACAGCAATTAATCTTGGCGGGGGATTGCTAAAGTGAATTCCAAATGTCATACGCGAAACAGCTGTTAATCGAGGTTAGACATATAAAACAGTAATAAAACACACTACCGCACTCTATAAATAAATGTCTATATCATATATTTGTTAACAATACTCCCCAAGCGAAGAAGTTAGAATGCTAGAAGTACTTTTTCCGCCGGTTTGGAAGGCACCAAAAAGGGAAATTATTTACCATAGTATGTATCGCTATTCTTAGCAAACTCTTGTATTTCAAAATACTGAGTAACACCGTAATGCCATAATTAAGTACACCGTGGCACTGTTATTTTGGTATCTCGAGATTAATCAATAAATAAAATAAAGGACCTTACTGTATCGATCCATTGTGGTGTGAGATAGATTACTGATTTTTCTCATTAAAAGTTTGAAATCTTCTTGCTTTATACAACCACGCACATATTTAGTTAAATAGAAGAATAGTATAAGGGAGAAATTTTTACCAAACCACTTTTTATATCATTCATTTTACAAACATGTTTTTAGGTCAAGAGTACTCATTGTTCTGTTTCCTGTTTAAACTTTTCTGTAGACAATAAAATTGAGTCAAGAAAAACCAGTATCAAGTGCTGTTAACTTCCATCTACATAGCACTAACCAACTCAAATATCTTTACCATTAACTCTATAGGCATAATCAAACAAATTAATGATTAAAGCATACATTATATTTACAGTTACAAATGAAAAAAAAATTGCCTTCAAAGGTACATTGAATTATTTTTTGTTAACGTTAAATGTACGTCAATATAACGGAAATACTTGAACTGACTCATTTACATACGAATTAATTTTTTTCCAACTTTTATCGTTAATTTTCATTGTACTCCCTAAATGTTTATTGTTCTTTGTATGTTTTTTTCTATAATAAAAGTATTTTCCCCCGCAGTATACCTTGAGCATTGAGATTTAACAGTAGTTTTAATTACAAACATAACAAAATACACAAAAATGTTGTGGTTGCATATAATTAGAGGAGACACAATTACACTAAAATATTTGAAACATGATACAATAATAATAAATGTTTATTCAATCAAAGTTGCAACAATGTTTCGTACAAACCGTAGTAACAATTACCCAGGACTACTGCAGAATTTAAATGACAACTTGTAAATGAAAAATTGACTTACCATACATAGGTAAATTAATATTCTTTTTTTTTTATATTATTAAGTCTAATATTCTACCAGAATTACTTAGATATAATTTGCAATACATGGTATCTTGGTAAAGCGTTTGATTATTAATTCAACGATAAGAAAATAAAAACAATGTTAACAGACAGTGCTGCATCCATTATACAAGTCTACGATGAGAGCTATTCATTGCACGGTGCCCATTACCCCGGACGGCAGACAATCAAACAGCATTCTATTTTACAACTCGATTAGAAAGTAACTACATATTTGCGCCGACCAAGTCTAACTACAATCTCAAGTCGATGAGAAATTCGGTCGTTGGTGCGACCTTTGACACATGTTCGAAGCGTGGACTTAAATATCATCAAACGTTGTAACGCCAATAGCCTAATGGTTAAGGTTGCGGACTGCGAAACATGCACAACATGGTCGTGGGTTCGAATCCTGCCATTCGACTATGGTCAGGGGGTTAGCGTCAGGCAGGCGGCCGGCCGTAAAAACTATAGCCATATATACAGTATGTACTACGGTCGTACTATGCCGGCCCCACATAAAGTGGGAAAAGGCAGGAAGAGGAAAAATAACGTGTTCATTACTTTCAGTTCATTTAAGTATGGTATACATTGTTCTACTTTTGAATCTGGGGAGAATAATTCGCTAAGAGAATGGGAACTCTTCCAAAAGGGAAAAGGGTAGCAAGATGGAATTAGACTATAATCAAAAAGTATTCTCAAAAAATGTTAAAATAAAAGTATCCATTGCTGCACGGCATAGCACGCAGTTGAATGATTGATATGCAATTGTTAAGATTAAAAACAATAAATCAACTAAACCGCTACAAAAACCGTTACTAATCATATTACCAATTATAACATCATTTTAGTAACGTTCATTGTACCTTTATAATATTTAATAGCCCAATATTTATTTATTTTTTGTTAATTTAATTTATAAATTATATAAATACGTAAATACCAGTAAGGTAAGTGCATTTATGCTTCCTACCTTTCGACCTTTGATGTTAGATCAGTAATGATTTAACGGTACCATTCTAACAGTAAGTGTGACCGCCAGTGTGTACGTGAAAACACACTGCACTTTTAGTCAGCGACTACGCCTTGCGTAATGGTTTAGAGTCGGTTCGGTGTGAACATAAGTTGAATATACTTGCTCAGACGAGGGCTGACTGTACGTTTGGTTTGAATACGGTCTTAATCTTAAAGCATCGTAACGCCTAACGGTAACGGGACACCGCTCGCTAAATCTTGAGGCCTACCAGTCTGACCAAGCTGCAGATCGAGAGGCATATCAGGCTAATACAGATTTCAAGATCTAGAACATAGTGGATAAAATTGTTTGACTAGTGATGTGAAATTTTGACCCGATCGCGTTTTACGGTTTTCTTCACGGGCATCGTAAAGAGTATATAAACTTGTTAACTTCACATTGTTTACGTATACATCGTTATTGATTAACAACACGTAATATTTCAATCATATTTAACGTTTTGATACAAGTTTCTTATTACTTGTTATGATTTTTTGAAAATTATTTTTGTTGGCTAACATCGTATGTCGGAAGAGAAGCAAACACAGGATAGTCTACGACCCATCATGAAACAAATCACATGAATATCTTTCGCTGTTTCCCATAGTTGTTGCGCCGAAATTAATCAAGCTGTTAATTATACGACTTCAAAATCAATATTTTTATTAACTTAGCACATAATTGAATAAAACAAAAAATGGCGGTTTATTCCACGTTGAATGTCTGCAATTTAAATCACCTGAATCACGTGACCTGGGTGAATGGAATGGAATAGTTGTATATCAACTTTATTTACTGGAATCAAATCACCAGATTTTAAAATAAAATCACGATCAAAGTGGAATAAACCAAAATGACGAGGACCATGTCTCTCAATAATTACTCTCACTATATAATTACACTCTCAATAATTTAATATAAGATCCAAAAAATATTTTACCAGGCAACCTGTAGCTCGACGACGGCTAGAGGTCAAAATATGCGGAATTCTAATAATAGTTTTCTACAAGGAGCGTGAGCAGAATAGCTATTGAGGGATTTACAAATAAAATTAACTGCTTCTTACTTGGAAAACAACATGTTCGCGCACAGTTAGTGCATTACAAGTAAAACATTTCGAATCTTGACTGGAGCCTATCAACTACCAAACACAAATAATGATCAATACGATAAATCGGATATCGATTAAAACTAGCATCTATTTCCTGTTTCCTGTGCCTTGAATGTTAGCATCAATACATTTATTATATCTATACCTTTTAAAGGGTGATAGAACAACAACATCTGTTGCACGAATGGGCCGGCTCGACCGGTGAAATACCGCGACCACACGAAAGACAGGCGTGAGGTAGAAATATTTCTGTTTCGTCTGATGATTGAGGTGCTAGAGGCCTGACGGTAATAGTTATCCTTTTTCTGTTATCGCCTTCTCTGCTCATTAAAAGGTAGGCGATGCATCTGCAACTCTTTAGCTTGTTACAGATGCCTATGGGTAGCATTCACCTGATATTGGGTGATCCGCTTGCTTGTTTGCCAACTTCTATTATAAAAAAACCTTAATACTCAGATCAGAAAAATGAATAAACAAGTAATACTTAATTACTTGAAAAAACATAAAACCCAACTAACTGCATGATTATCATCATTCTTCACATCATCATATTAGCTATGACTCTCTGGGGAAGAAAACGAATCTAATAACTCCTCACATTTCAAAATCGGTCAAGGTGTTTAGGTTACAGATATTCTCTATTTAGTCCTATTTCTATAAAAAAAAAGTTTGTGGCCTTTAACAACTTAAGCACTAATCACTCATTCACTATATATTTTCTATACTTTGTTTTAATCTTACACCTGCAAAAGTGTAAGATGGTTATTCGAGGATAAGATTATGCTTACATCGGCCGTAATCACTTTTTACAGCCGCGGACGTGATCATTATTTTTTTAACTGATGATAAAACTGAACAAACAAATTTCTTTTACAAATACAATACTGTTGGTCAACGTCAATTATGATACTTCAATTCCGATACAGTCAATCAACCAGGGAGTCTTAAGAGAAATAGTACTTTAGGTAGTCTTTTCTCTTCAAAACCACGCTACACTTAACGTAGGCCTGTCACCGACCTATTGTGCACTGCGTCAGTTTATAAACGGACTAGGCATATTATAAACTGCAAACTGAACGAATCATTGAAAATTTGATGTATTATGTCAAACACAACAAACCAAACCATTTTTTATAAATATATTATAAAAAATGGTTTGGTTTGTTGTGTATAAATATATTTCAAACATATTTTTTGTAACTATTATGTGCAAACTATACTATCTTCCATTCTCATTTAGGCTTTAACGTAAGCAACATATCAGCAGTTCACAATTTGGTGTCAGTTTATAATATGCCTAGTGAGATTGAGTTGTTAACATATTGATACTGACGCACAAGCACATGATATGCAGCTGAGTGCATAATCTTCAAATCAAAACATGTCTATTAATATGTTAATATCTTTTTTTCTGCACCTTATGAATATTGACATGCTAAATCTTACAAAAGTCGATATGTTGGATTTACGTCCGTTTTATGACCTATTGCCGAGCAATGACTGTGCCAATTATGCAAAAACCTTTAAAAAAATTAGCTTTTGAATCCGATTGAAGTTTCTTGGTTTTATAAATAAAATCTGTACACAAAATGTGTGCCAAATTTTAATTTGAGTTGAAATCCAGTTTAGCATGTCACATTATGCTTTCCTTTATTCTGTGTGGCTTAAATACATTTAAAGAGCAATATTTATCTACCGGATTACAAAATTTATTTGGAGTTTTAAATTTAATGAACTTAATTAAAATAATAACTAAAAACAACAAACTCGCAACAAAAAAGTTATACAAATGCAATTGTCTTATATGTCAATAACATGAACAAAATAAAAGTAAGTTTTTCATAAGGCATGAACCAATTTACATATGACATGAGTTTTTTACTAGAATTCATTTAGAACTATGTCATTGTTCTATGGTTTGAATATGATTTTCTCTTTAAAGTATCCGAATCATAATTGGACAGAAACACTGAAGCTAGCAATTTATTCCAATCATTTGCTGTGTTCACAATGAAGGAATATTCAAATTGCTTTGTTCAAACATGCGGTGTATCTACAACAAAAGGATAGACGTCAGCTGTAAGTCTAAACATCTGATAGTAAAATGGCAACGTGGGAATTAATTTGTGTAAGTATGTTTTTTATGCCAAACAATTGTAGTGGCCAGCAGCCACACAAAAATTATGTTGCTTTATATCTTCAATTTAAAAAAAAAAACTAAAAGTAACAACTTTAAGACATTATTGAATGAAGATAACAAAGAAGTAGTAGCTGCTAAAAAACATATCAAGTTGCCGCATTATACTGATCTAAATTACAATAAAAAAGACAAAATTTATGTAATCAATGCAAGAAATCCAAGGAGTTCTAACAATGATACTTTGTAGTGAATAATAAAGTGGTTTTTATGTAGTGTTTTGGCTAAGGAAAACATTAACCAAGATTAAACTATTTAAATGTAAGGGGTTCAATTTTTTGTGGCTTTATCATAATAACTTTGGATAATGACATGAATGGAATGGTCATATAAAAGGTATCAATAAAAGGTATCATTCCATACATTGGATACATAGATTCCTTTAATATCTGACAAATATTTTCTAATCTTTTCTACTTAATGCTATGCTTCCTTTTCGATTCAGCTGATTCTGCTTCTATTATCATATTTCACTTATTATATTTCAATCAATCAATAGCAACTTGCACGAGAGGCACATGCAAATTAAAATATTGCTTAAATTAAAACTGAACAAAAACTTCAATGGAATACTAAAAACAAAAAAATATGATTTCTCATAGATAAAGTAGTAGATATATAAAGTAAATGCTAATAAATAAAATAGATATGATAACATATCTGCTACATATTCAATAGCATTAGTCATACTATATGATGATAACATAATTTTAATGTAGATAACGGCAGTCAAGGATCTAAGTGGGGTCAAAGGACAAAATTCAATATTACAAGATTGAGATTCATATAGCCAAGATGTTTTAAAGAAGGAAGAGAAGGAAATGAAGGTGTCCAGAATACCAACAACTCCAGAATTGAGTTATTTCTGAGTGATTAAGAAGTGATTTTGTAGTATCTCTTTTTTAAATAAGATATTTCTTTTTTTTCTTCTTTCAAGACACTTCTTAAAATCTTGATTGAAAAAGAGAGAAGTATAAGCACATTAATAACCCCTTTGTTATTTATATCTTAAAGATGATTTATGGGTAAATTGTAAACCAATGTGATTTTTGTCTTGAACATCAATGCCTAGGATCTGAGAATGCAAAATAACATTTCCAAATCTTTATTGTAGTGAATGGTCAATAATTAATTAAAAAATATGATTAATAATCATATCATAAATCTAAAAAATAGATAAAATAATTTTACTGATTACAAAAGTGTTTCTTTACATATTTCAAAGTATACAGGGTATCATTTTCAGAACTCCAAAATTGGCAACATTGATATTAATTTTTAAAATTAAGGAATGGTAAATACTTTAATTTAAAGTTGTAGATAATAACAATCTTAGTTGCCTAGTCAATAAAGGTCACATTCCCATGATTAACATCACAAGCCGATAGCATTGACCTATTTGACTTGAGGCCTTATTGTCTCAATGCATTACAATTGGATATGGCCATAACAATTTTTGTAAAACTACATCAATATAAATATATATTTATGTACCAATAAAATGAAAAGATTGAAATGTATGAACTGATTGAAAGGAAATGATTGAAACAAATGCATTTATATATAAATATGTCAGTAGAGAGAAAACATCAGTAATAAAAAATAAAGTTCTAGTGTCCTTAAACTTTAAATGTTTTATTTATTTTAAATATACATTTGTAAAAATTAAAAAAAAAAAAAACAAATCATTTAAATTAAACTTTTTATGCTTTGTGTATACACCACTTACAAATATATTGTAAATGGATCTAAAAACATGTGGAAATTTTTAAATAAATGATGTATAGCTTAATTTCATAATTATACATTCTACTGACTTATTAGTAATAGTTTGAAAAAAATTACACATTGTAATTTTTTTTATTCATTTTAGATTCTTTTTTTTTTAAATAAATATATGTGAACTTTAGAACCAACAATAACTTAATCTTAAGATTGTAAAGATGTTTTGATATGTAATGAGCAACATTTAAGGTAAGGTATGAAATAAATAATTATCTGAAAAATATGCAAATTATTAATGATGTTGTTTTATAACTGTAAGCATGTTAAGCTATTTTATCTTATTGCCAATATTTTGAAACACATACCTGAATGTGCCAGCCTTCTACCCACAAGTGGGCTATCCAGCAACAAGCGTCTTAGGGACCAGCGGCCAAGCACGCCGCCGCCCCAGCTGCACCCGCCCCCGTTGCCGCTGCTGCTGCCACCCCGACGCATCCCGTCCCGCTCCACCATCACCACTGGCACATCACACTACACAATACTTTTACTACTTTAAAATTATTTAATTATACACTAACATACGATGATTATTTCGATGTCGGTTTCCGCCGGACTCTTTGCACGACTTTACAAATTACTCAACACTGGCAACGCATCAGCGAGAGAAAGTGCAGATGGTCAGACGGTAAGTACGTGCCTGTGAAAGCGTTCCTATAGTAAGATGCAGTTTACAGAAAAGGATCGAAATCTCACAAGAAAGATCATCTTTGTCGAATACAATTAATAGGCAATTAAAATGTGATAACGATATAACACAAGGAGTTGATGTGAATAATGAGTATAGAGTATGTTCAAATTGGCAATGGGTTATTAATCAAAATAAAACGCGATAAAAACCAAGCAAAGATAGCACAACAATGCACACAACTGTCAGATCGAGACAAACTCGAAAAACTCAGGACAAGGTGTTCAATTAGTGATGCTGATGGTTGCCGTAACGGCGTAAAAACCGTAACGATTCGAATAGGTATGACCAATCGACTACAGCTCAACTTTTTGTGTACTACTTTTTAATATTTTACGTCATATATTATAATAAACATTTTCATTAAATTTTGTTAATTATCATACAACTTTTATGGATGTAAAATTATTGGTTAATATACTGGACTTAAAATTTTGTACAAATTAAAAAAATGTAAAACGTCATCCACACCATGCTACAAAAAAAAGAATATATTGAGACCGTTTTCCGTATTAATAGTTCCAATCCAAATAGATGAACTTGATGACGTACAACGAGTTTGTTAACCTATCTTCATGTAAATGTAATCTATAAAGTATTACGCAGTTACCGTAAAATAAGGGTGGATAGAAACATTTTATAGTTTTAGACAGATAAGATGCTTCCGACTTTAAGTATGAAACAATTTATGTTGTAGTATGAGTTAATACTGGTTTAACATTTAATAAATAGTACAAAGTGTTTTTATATTATAAATATTCCATAAAATCCAAAAATATATGTCGTTTCTATTTAGACTCGA
>DWTW01002864.1:0-10547 GCA_018246275.1 Papilio slateri
GACTTAATGTAATGGAAGCAGTGACACGGCACGCTCTTCAACGACAAATTTTATACTTTTTGTTTTTTATTTGTTTTTTCTTTATATGCTACAGGGCTAACGGTTGTATAACTCTTGTAAGAACTCAGGCTCGTTTATGATGTAATATTCGTAAAAAGAAATAATACGGGTGGATAGGTAGTATGTTCCGTAGGGGAAGAAGCAGTGAAGTAACCCTTTCAGTGTCATCAAAAGAACACCCACACACACAATAGTCTTTACACTCTCGACATTTAAAGGTATTTTAAGACGCTGATGTTTAGCTTTACAAAAATAAATCGTCATAGTGACTATTTCTACAAGAATGTTATTGCTTTTTATTTTTACTTACTCTATTTTTCATTTCAATGATTTTATTTTAAACATCAAATCTTGGCAAGAGCAAATTTTAAGTTTTATTTCTACTTCTTCTATTATGAAGAGATGTAATCTGTTGGCTTATTTCCCAATGCTATAATCTCCCTCTGGAATTATAGGATTTGTTTTTAATGCGAAATATTAAAGAGTTGTTTTATTATAAAAATGTAAGTAGTTGATTTATACTTCAAGATATGTTCGATTTTTTTTAATTTAAATTACGCCCGCCTTGTCGTGGCCATGGAGCTTTGTAGTCGTGGGCTGGTCACCCACGGCGTTCCAAGAGGAACCCCGGACCGATCCATAGTGTAGGGCCGCCCAGAGGTGGCCGCTCGAAGTGGACTCAATTGAGTCTACCTTGGAGTGTTATGGTTGTCTGCGAGGGGGTTGAGGGTCCCCTATCCCTCGTCTCCAGTCTTTCCAGTCGAGGTCGAGTCGCAGAGGGAGAGGAGTGATGATAGTGCGGTGTGCTACTCTCCCTATCCTCCGCGACTAAACGGGGTCGCACCGCGGTTGCGACGGCGGTGGGACCGCGAGGGTAAAAGGGGAGACGGTTTTCCCTCAGACCGTTAACCCTACCCCTTTAGCTGTTTGTGGTCTACAGCGGGACCTAAGACTAGATCCGCCGCTGGGGGCTAAGAAGGCGGGAGCTCCCGCTTTTCTGGCCCCTATGTCCCTCAGGTGACGGGTTCGGGGAATCCATCACTTATAACTAAGGCCCGTGTTAGGAGGCGCACTTGTTGTCCCGGCGCGCATTTCTATAGGAGAAGTGGGGAAGCTCATCCTCCCCAGGGATGTAGATAACTCGGCGGCTGGCGCAGATGGGGCCGCAGACATGTGCTAATGCGTTCCCGTCGACTCGTCAACATGCGCGGGAGGAACATTGTGAGGTTTTAGTCGGTGCAAGTCCGACGTAATCCGCTCTTGGCAAGGGCGGATATGCGTAGGCATTTCCTCACCATAAAAAGGCCTACGAATTTGAACACTAATATTTTGTTTTAAAACCTTATTTGCGAATACGGATAATTTTAATTGGTAAGCAAATATTACCAAGATAATTATTTTCTAAAATAATGATATTAATTTAATTTAATTAAAAAATCAAGAAAGAGTTAGTAAAGTTAATTCAATATTTGTAGTCTCCAACTTATCTGTCACAAGCAAACAAAAACATTACACTTTATAAGATCGCTAATCTACTAAAGTGCTTTACCGATCATATTATTATATGCGAACAGGATTTTATGTATTCCCTTAATCCTGAAAGTTACTTGTTCCCGCGGCCTGCCCGAAAACGTAATAGCTTCATTTCAAATATCGGTTGCCATTGTAATGTTATAATAAGTTTTAAGGTCTTGGCACGCAGTATCGAGTTACAAAAAAATCTAGTGAGGAAAATAAGAAACAAATGCGTGCGAAGCCGCGGGCGTCAGATAATTAGTATTTAAAAACATTCAATAGCTTAAAAAGTCACTTCAATTGAGTGTCAGTCCCACGCTCCAGATCCCTTTGGCCCGAGAATAAATTCAACTACAACATTATGGGCGCAGAGTGAGGCTGAACAAATCGCATTAGTTATGCCTGACCTGATGTCCCATCTCATCGCGCATCAAAAGAAAAACAGCGTATGTGCTCTTTGTAGTTTCATTCAAATTTGTACCTTAGTTATATCATTTTTAAGTCAATAATGTTTGTTTTAAACTTCTCTGTGGGACACTTTCACCCTAGGCAATTGAGTCATATTTTCTGTGTTTGAAATCTTAGTAAAAACTAATTTACATAAAAATGTAAAAATATATATTTTACCATTTGATAATGAGAATTAAAAAAAAAAAACATGTATTTATTAATATCATCATCAGTCTGCATCAGTTAATTGCTGGACATAGACCTTCCTCAATTGCTTGCACACTATGTATTAAGTAAGTAATATATTATGTCGCTATTCGTTTGATGTAGACTAACAGTGATAAAGCCCGTAACAACTAACATCTGTTGCACGAACGGGCTCGACCGGTAAAATATCACGACCTCATAGAAGACAGGCATGAAGTAGAAGTATTCTGCTTTTCGTCATATGGCCTAATTCTCGCCTTCCTATCCCTTTTTTTATGGAAAAGGTGGCAAACGATCAAGCGGTCACCTGATGTTAAGTGACCGCTACCCATAGGCATCTGCAACAAGCTAAGGAGTTGCAAATGCGTTGCCTACCTTTAATGGACAGAGGAGGGGATAGACAGAAAAAAGGATATTTCCTTTTCCTATCTATCCCCTCCTCGTCCAATCCTCTTCCCCTTCCCATCATTTCCTTAGTAGAAATGGATAGGAAGGGAAAGGTCATTTATAAAGATAAATTTATAAAATATAAAAGTTATTATTTAGTTTCACTATTATGTGGAGGCCTGAATACTAGTCCTTTTCCCCTTCCTATTCTTTTCTAATAAGGAAAGGATGGGAAGGAGAAGAGGATTTAACGGGGACGGGGATGGTTAGAAAGTTTTCTATCTATCCCTCCTCTGTCCATTAAAGGTAGGTAACGCATCTGCAACTCATTACTTTGTTGTAAATGCCTATGGGTAGCGGTCACTTAATATCGGGTGTACCGCTAGCTCGTTTGCCGCCGTCTATAAAAAAAATCCATAACACAAATTATCTGTATTGATGTATTCTCTTGTAGATCTTGTAGATGTATGTTCTCATTCTTGTTCAGATTTTGTTAAACTTCCAAACCATTTCACTGTAAAAATGGAGTCTACATTTTATATCAAAATTTTCTCTATTAATCATTTGTGCTTTTTTTATGCCTGCAATCTGAATAAACTTTTTTTTTATAGTAAAAGGGGTCAAATGAGTAGCATTTATATAGTCATATCTTTTTCTGCATTGATATTATCTATGCTAAATTGTCATCTCGATATTAAGCTCAACACATTGTCTTAATGGAGATTTGATGAGAGTTTTTACATGTGAAAACTTATTGTTTTCTCAGACATTATATTTCTAAATGTTCCTTTTTTCACACAGCTAACGGTGAAAAGTAGATTTCAAGAATTTGTTACAGTTACAAATTATTTATAAACTGTATTTCAACAATTTTGTTGGAAAATTTTTGTTATTTAAGATGGAACTGAGTCAAAAATGACTCGACCAGAATGGAAGCATTTATTCTTCTCCCTTCTTCTGTGTGGGGCACTGTAGAATACCGTAACCGGTAGTTTAACTCCCTAAATATCTCCTCTGAATACCTTTTATTACTTCCTTTTTCCTTTATATTGGCTATCACAGCTATAAAGATGTAAATTTAATGCTAATTAAATGGTATGCTTTCAAATGAAAGCATGCTATTGAATGGTATGTTTACGTACCTGATATGCATCAATGTATAATGATACAAAGTTATATTTGTTATTCACGATGACAGTTAAATATAGAATACAAAGGATAAAAAGTGGGTTTTTCCCAAATTTTCGGGTCATCCCTCGATTGCGATAACACTGACTGCATTATAATTAGCTCAATTTGTGTTCAAGATGCGAAAAGGTTGTCGATGTCTACTGGTTTACTTTTTTAAAAAAAATACTTAGTGTCATATACTTTTGTAAAGTAAAAGTTTACTACCATAACTGATAACATGAATAGTTGGCTTGGGATTCGGTCACAATCCGTAAGTGACGACGTTATTGAGGGATATTATTACCTTTAAAGTTAGTCTTACGCCCCCTTCAACCACGTGACGTCAGGTGGACGTTAAATTCATGTTAAGTAAAAGTCTACAAACTGAAAACCGGTCTTAACCTGTTTTCGGACTATCTTTGTTACGCTTGTCCCTGTGATCCTTATACTTTATCTTGTTAATCTGAATACTTTGTTTACGGAGAGAAAGGTAGTTGTGTATAATTGCACAATTAGAAATGAGTATTTGCAGATTATTTAATAGATTATGTTTTTCAGGAAGATGGTAATGATTGTGCATGGTTTCCCGAACAACATATCGGCATTAAGAGTTAGTAGACTTTTTATTAAAAACATCTTATCCTAGATAGGTCAGGAAAAACTAATACGTCGAATTCTTGATATCGAGACATGTAAAAAAAATCTGATATTGATGAGTCCAAAGTATGCTGATATATTTACTTCCTGTCATATTTAAGAACCAAATTTTGAAAAAACAGAAAAAGAATTAAAAATAACTTCTTATCTCTGACGACTTCAATTGGATTTTACGTAATGATACCTAATTTTCTCTGTAAATCATAGTTCGAATGGGCATGGCAGAATCCCAATAAAACTACAAGACTACAGTATCTGAATTTACGGAAAATTCCAAGGAAGGAAACTGAACTGAAGTTTAAAATCCGCGTGCTATCAGAAATGCTACGTGTGGGACCGTGGCACCGACTGCCGTTGGCTGTGAGGTGGCTCGAACAAGATTTCTACGAAGAGTTCCCAGTACGTATGGAGGAATTACCTGGCTTCTTTTTGTAGATTATCATCTTCCTGCCTCTTTACATTATGACGTAAAATTCCATGTTTATCCGATAACCGGGAGATGGCAACACTGTCTCTAGTGGGGTAATCGCTGTTACTGTAATGCCCGCTACACACGGCAACGATATATCGTAGCGATTAGAGTTTGCACAGTGTGATCGGATGGTCTCCATACGCCACCGATAACTGCGTCGATTTTTATTTTTTTCTGCAGACGTCACGGGCGAAACTTGTCATCGGCAATAACGGAAAATGATGACGCACTTGCATTTTCGAGATGATTTGTTTATGGCAAAAAGAAATCCCTTGCGTTTGATGCTAAAAAGGTCTTTTAAATGGAAGTCAATCTCATATATATTAATTAAATGAGTATCTAATATAATATTATTTTAAGGATGAATGAGCATTAAAGATTTAAATACTTTTGTATTTAAATCTTTTATCGCCATCACACATCTTCTGACATGCAAGTTCTCATGAAAGGCTGTTTACAACTGAGATTTTTAGCTATAGGTCGCTCATACGAATGTCTGTTACTGGGCATTGAACTCGATAAAGTACTAAATTTCTATTTTTATTTCAGCCTGATAAAAAACCACCGACACACATGATATTAACAAACGGCCCTGTTAGAGCAAAACTACTAAAAAAACAAACAGACGTAGATATGGCAACACCGAATAACATAAAATGCTCTCTCTGTTCTGACTATTTAAATTCCAAAGACAAACTGACATGCTTGAATACAAACTGCGCACTGGTGACACACATAACTTGTTTGGCGGATGTGTTTCTACCGCCAGGTGAGTTCGTACCGATTGAGGGCGACTGTCCCTTTTGTGGTATGAAATTGAAATGGGGCGATTTGATAAGGAAAATGAAAGGCTGTTCTCAATGTTCTGACGAATTACCTGATGACAAGGACGATGATGGGAACAGTGACGACGATGTTGTTTGTACACAGGATAGACAGTTCGTGAACACTGAATCTTGGTTACTTGACTGCGAAGATGATTTATGACGAAATATAATTACGTATTATTTATTACTCTGTGTTTTATTTTGATGCTATTAAATAAGTAAGCAAATGTTATCGAATGGTCTTAGCTGTATTTTTTTTTTCGTTAGTTCAAAAGCTACTAAAACACAACCACATTGTAAATTTTTTATACAATTTTTTTAACATTGGCCTATTTTATCAATACAATGATGGGGGAAAGTTTTGTTTGTGTATTGGGTTAATTCTGAAACTGCCAAATCGATTTTCATAATTACTTAGAAAGCTCCATTTAGCAGAAGGAACATATAGTCTATATTTTTATTATTATCGTGCAACATTGAAATTAACCCGACTGGGTTAATTTCAATATTAAATTTAATACAGACGACTGTCTGGCACGAGCATCTACTTAAATATTTATCATAAAGAAGAATGTTCATTCGATGGTAAATTATACGCTTTCCCATAACAGCATGATGCTCACCAGTATTAATTAATATTAAAATAGTTCAGCATAATTGTGTTTAAGCTGATTCTGTAGTAATAATTATGAGAATAAGGGATGTAAAGTAAACGGTGCTTACGAAGTATAAATTATATTTACATTACAAATATTTGCGTACTAACATTAAAAAATAAATTAGTATTCGTCTAACAGGTACATTGCAAGAGTAAATAAAAAAAATGTGACACATGCAGAGTAATATACAGATTACATTTGTTTTAGAATTCTGTATTCCTTAATCACATTATGTATCATTTTGCGAATTATATTTAAATGCAATATTATTTGGTATGGATTTAAATTATTTAAAAATCGTTTGAATATAGCCCAAACATAAAACAGTTAATACACTCACTGCATGAATTGAATCACAACCATGTAAGTATTGAAGATGGACCAAATACCAAGCGATCACATCCAATTGAGCACGTTACACATTTTCTTTCTAGTAATCATCGAATATGCTTTCCTCGTCGTCATCACCAAAATCGTCGTCATCATCAGCTCCCGGCGGAACAAACGCACCGTTGAGTATTTCGCTCACAGGTTCATCGAAGCCCATCACTTTAGCGAAACCATAAACCAGCCTCATCACAACCAACCTTGTGAAGTCAACTGGCGTTGTTTCCTTCCTCTGCAGCACCAACTGTTTCTCCGACGGGTAATCCATTATCTTCTTCTTCATTTCACACAATGAAACTAACAAACAGAGCGTTATAAATAAAACGTATTTCGCCGCCATTTTTGTGTTAATTTCCCTCCAATTTGTACGTCAAATAAGAAATGCGTTCACGAATACGGTCGCGTTTATTTACTGCATTCTTTGTTGTTGAAAGTGAGTGTTTGTGGAGAGCTAACGGAATGTTTTTTCACGGGCGGGTGTTGCTTTCAAGTGCAGACGATCGTGTGGCAGAACGACTCGCAGTGTGTCGTGCCAATAAGTATGGATAACGGTTAAAATACGACACGTCGCATAAACTATTTATTACAATTAGCTGTGTCCGCGTGAAAATGTTCCACAAGACATTTACGGGAGCGCAGGAATCTCGAAACAATTACTGACTTTCACTTTATGGATAAGGAGAGATATGTTATTTATTACTCGCAATTTAAGAACGTATTAATTATCTATTTAATATTATCGGTGTGGTACGCTATTTTTCGGCTTTAACCGATTAATAGGGCTTTTGATTTTCCATACCATAACTTTTTTTGGGTTGCATTTCCAAAAATATTTTCTTAGTGCTTCTGTCTATTATGAAAGGAAACTTTGTTTAAAATTCAACGTACCTATCTGAAGTATTCAATCCAATGTTCATAAATGCCAAAGATGTAAAAGAAGCGAAAGTATTTGTTTAAAAAACGTTTAAAAGAAAATATATCAAAAAATCGATTGTTGTCGAAATTGAATTCTGCTACTGCGAAGTATTTGACCACTGATCTACTACTAAAACAGTGAGGATAAGATACTTTATTGTACGAGCGTCACTTAGAATCTGTGTCAAAGTAACATTTTAAATAGTCTGTACACATTTTTAATAAGTATTGAACAATTTGCAGTTTCTAATATTAGCAAGCCTGCTTTGTCAATTAATAAGACTGGCTGGTTTTAGTGGTAAGTAAATGTATATATTTTTAAACTATATTATTGATTATCACAATTAGTGTATGCTGTGGTCCCAAATTAATTCATATAATTATTGTAAGTTATTAAATCTCAGACCTCAGGTATGGTTGAAGAAAATACGCACCCGATCACTCGCATTGAAATGACTAATTATAATCAATAAAGGAGACCTTTAAATGGTTTGTTTTATTATTTTCTATTCAATGCTGCTTATCGATTCTGAACTGAATGAGCGCCGTTCGGTGAAAGTATTATGTGGATCGGTAACCTAGTTCCGTTTGCCACTTGTAGCTTTTTAAATATATACTATTTATATATCTAACTACATGAATCCGTAGTCTGATGCCATGACGTCACAGCGTGCTTATACAGTGTACAACAAAGTTGTGGTATAATCTAATGAGGCTAACTAGCATCGTTTAGCTTTGATCGTTGTAGCAAAAAGACGCACGCGGGGAGAGGAGACGTGAGCAGGCGGGTGCGTCGCATTCCGCACAAGTCTAATGTTATTGTCCATCTATATGTAATATATCAAGTCACAAATGATCATAGCCAAGACACGCTTTTCTGGGGCTTAATCTGGTATTCATTCCTAAGGAAGTAAATAATAAAAGTATCCTAACGGACATGGATTTACCAAGGCAGATTATAGACCATCTCAAAACCGCTTGGAATTTCCCGTTTTAGTGGGAATTTTGAAATGATAAGTACTATTACTACTCTATTGTTAGAATTCAACGATGTGTGGACATTTCGAGTCAATCTTACATAGCTAGTTTTGTGGTCACAGACAGAGAAGTTGATTTTTTTTATAGATACAATAGGAATATGTATAGTTTCAGTACCCAGATGTCAATTCAATAACAAGAGGATTGGCCCCGATTCATAGGTACTAAATAGTTTGTTTTATGGCCTCGATAGGTTTTGCGGGTGCGATATTACGATGAATTAAAAATCATTATAATTTTGTTCGTAAGGCAAATGTGTAAATGGTTTGATTATTCGAAAGTGCATTGAACGCCATCTTTTGGATGACGTGAAAAGGTGTCATATATTTAGTGCAGCAACTCACGTTTGCTGCATTTTTCGTGTGTGCTAATATCAATTTTAGGATGGCCTCGGGAAACAACTTTTCAAAAAAAAAATATTCTTCGTATAAGATTTAAATTTATTTATATCATAGACTATAATTGATAAGTAGCAATTGGAAGAACGGTTTCTTATTAATGAATCTGCCTGACTTTCAGAGAATCATATCAATTGACTTTTTTAAATACAATATAATAAAATAGGATTAGGGTGCTATCACCCTATGTTCCAAGTTATTTACACTTTATTTCACGCAGTTACAAATGCATGACTAATATTACGACCTAGAAGTGACTTATAACCACAAAGTACCGTAAAATTCGAAAAAACAAATACATCTTTAATTAAACGTATAAACTTGTTTTAACTACAATAAATCCAAAATTTTTACCTCGTTAAATTTAAAACGACGACCAATTAGCTAAAATTATGATTTTTTTTTAATTTCAATTTTTTTTATTACAACATTTTAATTGTAACGATGCTCGGATGAAGTATTCATTTCAAGTTCGTGCTCTGTCGTTGACTCAGGGTTATGGTTCGTGATGAGTGAACGCGAAGGATTTCCGCGGTGAATAAAAAAAATGCGGATGTCTTAAGACGTGGGTCGTGTCTATGATATATTCGAATTTAGCATTGTTTATTTGATACCGAAGTGACCGTGCTGTGACTTATTTTAATATCTGGCACAATGATAATTATCCTCTTATGCGCGAACTATATTTGTATTCGTTCGTTGTCGTTTCATCCGCCACTCGTTTACTGCTGGACCTATTTATACTATTTAAAGAAATTATAATGGTTAAAAACTTAGTACATTGATATTAAATAAGATAAAAAATAGACCTTGATCTAGAATAGCGAGCAAATTTACTATTCATTTAAATTTACAAGGTTTTGATAGACCTTTCTCCCTTCTTTAATCAAATAACAATTTATCCAAACACACAAAATTAATTAGAACAGCAACATCCTAAGAAAGTTAGTACCCTTCAGAATTAAACAGCCCTGATATAACTGAGAGAAGTGTGCTTACGATTAAAACAAAGTCAGTTACAGAATAAGTTATTCTTAAGTAATTTACACTGGGCAGAGAGCGTGCTTCGAAGCAATCAAAATAGATGTTTGTCTATGATTAATAGACAATAAGTGTGACCTTTTCGGAGTTTTAAACTTGTCCTATATTGCCTCGTGGAGAACTGGTACAAGTGGTATTTCAAAGCCGATGCGACTGAGGGTTCAAGAAAAGATCGTACCTAATCTTAAATAATAAATACCACCACCACATCTGTAGCTCATCTAGCACTGCGAATTGTTTATGACAATTAGTAACAAGTAATTGTTAATTTAAAAAGAAAACAATCCCCAGGAAAATAATTCTAATGATACCTTACTCTTCAAAATCGGTCAATATGACATATATATATATATATTTATATATG
>DWTW01002865.1:0-10543 GCA_018246275.1 Papilio slateri
TCTATGAGTAGCGTTCACTTGATATCAAGTGAACCGCTTGCTCGTTTGCCGCCTTCTATTATAAAAAAAAAGAAAAAAAATATGTAAAACAATTTATATTTGTACTAAAAGTTAAATTTTCTCAAATACATACATATTTTTGTAGCTCCAGTGTATTCAGAGGGCGATCTCAATCTACCATTACCTTTGGGTGCAATTTGAAATTCTATTGTAAGTTTCAACAAACATCATATTCTACGATCACCCTTAGAGACCATAGACAAATGTCAAAAGTCAAAAGAAGGTTTGGTTCATACTGACTGTAAAGGCTTATGCACATTTGTGTCCTAAGTTAGTTTTACAAAATGCAGAAACACTACTCGTACATTGACATTACCCGACTCACCATATAAGAGGGTTATATTTGTTGTATGTCTGTCCGTTCCATCGCGACCTCTCGTAGCCTAAACGGCTTGACCGTTGTTAAAGAGTGAGATGTCATTAGATACGTATTCTTCCCCGGAGTGTCATATGCTGTGTTGTGATCTCAATGTTTTTGTATTTTTTTTTCAAACGATCTATTACTTATTAAAAGTTGCCTTTTACTGCTATAAAAAAATCGCAGTAGTACAAGAAATTCTTTCGAAAATTTAATCAATTATACAACGAATTTGGTTCGAATGAAATATCCTGATTTATTGATACAAACGAAACGGATGTTAATGAAATTCCCAAAATTGTTTTTGTTTAGCTTTGTTATTGCTTTCGCTGTGTACATGTACAAAGGAGGAAAAATGATACTCATCAAGCAGAGTAATCGTTTAAATTAATATAATCGCTTCGCCGATATATAAATCGTTTTTCAATCAGATTACAGAAATATTATTGTTGAAATTTACGCTGTTTTATTAAAAGCGCTGCACGTACAGATGGTAATGATAATTAAAAAAAAAAGTTAATGTTACTGCAGGTGAAACCCGTAACCTCATTACGGGGGCACATGGCCGATATGTGGTCCTGAGAAAATAAAGAAATTGTGTGTAATTTTGCTTAGACTGCGTATCAGCATCGTAACCAGCCAAAACTCGTCCACTGGTAGACGTAGGCCCTCAGGAATCGCCACAAAGATCCGTCCCTTGCCATCCTTATCGCGCGATCATACAAGAAGAAGATTAAAAAAACTATATGGGATAATGCAAGCTCACGTGTATATGGGCATCCTGTCTCCGTCCTTGAACCAGAGGGTCATGGCGACGTCGCGCGCCGGCGCGGCCAGGTCGCACGGCAGCCGCGTCGTGCCTCCGGGAGGAGACCACACTTGGATTACATCTGCAACCAACAGGAATTGCTGTTATTTCATAATTTTTATGATGAAAACTTATTTATCTTCCCGTGGGAATGATTATAGTGTTTATTATTTTATTATAAACATAGGTATATATTAATACACAGCTTTCGAAAATGACGGTAAGTAAAACGAAGCTATTTTAATATCGGGAAATTAAGTTAAATCATCATATTTCCGGCTTCGATTGTACGAGTACTAAGCGTAAAATTTCTGGACGCTTATACATAATTCAGCGTTTTATGTATTTATTTTAATTAAATAATACGTAATAATAATAATTATTAAGTCATATGACACACGGGAACACTAAAAAGGTCAGGAGAGTAGGCAGATATTTGAGATGTTCACTTTGGATAGTCCTGGCGCACTTCTTCCACATTCATACATCTTTGCACATGCTCCTCGACTACTGACGGCTTACTTTCTATCAACATCTCACCGACGACACGACTCATTGGTATGTCAACTATAGCTTTACCCTACATCTCTGTTTTCTTATTCCTCATATTAACATTCCAAACCCTTAAAGCATTCCTCGCACAAGTCACATGGCACATAAAAATTGTAATAAAGTTCATATCGCTCTAGGAGGGTTGGTGTCAGGCAGGCGTAACTTTAGCCAAAAACCTATTACATTATGGACTACGGTCGTACTGTACTACTTAATGCGCGCACGCCTCGTACACGTGGGAATAAACAAATAAAATTATTCCAGCCATGATAAAATTGTAGACATTAACTTAAATGTATAATCCGGAATGAGTCACATGACAACTGCAGAACATTCCCTTCAAGCAACACACCAAGCAATTTAATTCGCGTATCTAATTGTCGGGCGTAAACAAAAACCACTAGACGGGATACATTATGGTGATGACCAATTAAAAGTTAATCAAAAACGATGCGTATTCATTAACTATGGTATGTCGCCGCTGTAGTCCGTCACCCAACAAAAATGTTGGAATATTTATATGCCAGCGTAGGGCCGTAGGGCTCGCTTGGTGGGTCGCGAGATAAAGTTATGCGAAAAATTTCTATCAAAAAATTTACACATACTGTTTTACAAAGATTACCCGATCCATTCATCATTATAAGAAAACAACAATAGGCTACTCATCTATAGAAAACATTACTAATCATTCAAGAGTACTCGGATGCTGTGTGGCTACGTAAATCAGTTTTATGCTATGCAAGTGAAATCACAGTTCATAGATTTTTGTCAGACTTGTGCATTTACACGCAGTTGATTTATAGCGGTCTGAATAGTAATGGTAACACACAAAATAACAAAATCATTCAGGGTCATTGGACACTGCGTTCGTGGTTACAACCAACGTAGAATGTTAACTATTAATAAATATGTTTTGTCTTCATAATATCGATTTAATTCGGTGTTCATCGAAGCAGCTCTGTTTGCATCCAATATGCAACATTCATTTTACTGAACTCAAGTAGAACGTTTCAATGAAATGATGCCGGAGTTGTTGCATCGATTTGTTTTGTTCGAGGCAGCAACGTTTTGTTTACGCTTGACGCTTCGTGCGCAGCCCCGCTATAGAAAACTTTGAAAAGGCTTTCACTACAATACATGGTTATTTGTTGTTCCAATAAAAAAAGCTGAAACCGGGGCCGCGGGTGGAAGAAAGTATTACCTTTTTTTAAATCGTGAAACCTGTCCCATGCATGTCAAAGTGACAATTTTTCTGGTTAATGTATTTTATTTCCCCTTATATAGTCTGAAATCACAAATATATTCAGAGGAGTTGTAAAAGATTTGGCAGCTTTTAAAGACTTCTTCATTACGCTCGTTCCTTCAAGGACTCTCAGTCGCATTGATTTCGAAAGAACACAAGGCGGATGTGTGCGAGGCAGGAAGTTGTGCGAAAACCGTAAAGTTGTAGAATGAACAAAAAAAATAGAATGGAAGAAATAGAAGAGAGTTATTTGACAATTCAAGTTGTTATACTTTTACTAGATATTTGTAGAAATAACGTTAGTAAGGGAAATGTTCCCTTATTCATCGGCAAATGATACCGATTTTTGGCGACCACCGGTTGCCAACCGTCCGTATACAAGAGTATGTTTTTCATGTGTTCTCTTCAATTTTGGAAAACATTTGAATGAGATTGGGAAAGTAAAAATTGATAATTTGACAGTTCAGTCTAGTTGGACTTTATTTTGACTATGTTCAAATAGTTTAAGACATCCGTAATTGACTAAGATACTGAACGTAACCTAAGCGTTCGATTAACTGATGCCAGAAAAATCAGTGCAACGCTTTGATTAGGATTGTCATGGCGAAAGTGAGTCACACACAGATATATACTAAGGTGACTGGTTAAAGAAACGATTAATCTGCATCTTGACTCATAACACGTGATGTAGTTAACGACTCAAAGGTTCTCAGAATAGTGACTCCAAAAATTGAACAATTAGTGGCAATCGCAAACGTCATCTAAATTCAAAAGTCTCCGAATTAAAAAGAATAATGACGAATCAAAAATTTTGTCACACGTTAATTTTTATAGTTAACTCAGAGCGTCCTACAAGTAATCTTTTAAATGTCGGTTAACTGATTAAATTAAGAAATATGAGTTGTAAACTAGAATAAAAAAGATTTCTAGTAATTTTTGTACACAGTCAATTCTAAACAATCAATTTTAAACATTGTGACAACAAATTTTTTTAAACTTGGTTGGTTATGGTTCACGACGATAGTCGAATGGCGGGATTCGAACTCACGACCATGTTGTGCATGTTTCACGGTACGCGTACCTTTAACCATTAGGCTAATATAGAAAGTAAATGACTATGATTGCTTTCTTTATTCTTTCTACCTAATTAACCTGGTCTTGGGGTGGCAGAGTGCGCAGTCTTAGCCTAAAGCTCGTCAAAAGTGCCTATAGCTCGAGGGCTCCCACGGGATCCTCGACCATCATCTCATTACCGGATTAAATTTGACACATACTATAGGTACACATACTGCGATGACGTCATGTTTATTATGCGCGCGTGGGTCACCGTATATGGGTTTCGTAACCGTCATGCGTTATTAAAGTAATTATTGCATTTCAAATAAGCACTTGTCCAGATTTAGTACAAACAGTTCAAATTTTGAATGTGTTTAATAACACATATTTGCCCAGTTCAAAGCGCCGGCGCCCTGCCCGGCATCCAGATGTTACCTACAAACGAGGGGTTATGGCTTCTGGGAATTCCGTCCATCATAACATTAATGCTTTTGCACTAACAGGTTAACAGTCCCCGGTTTCTGGAATATAGGTTCACAAAGGGAATTTTGTTCTACTGTGGAATGTTTGCACGAAATATTCTTAAATGAGGTTGTTAAATTTGACGTCAATTTTAATTAATCTTATTTAATAGAGGTAAATGTGTTTCAATGTATGAGGCGAGGGACGACTTTCAATGACTAACACATAGGAATGTATGCTTTTATGACTGACGTAGGAAAAAGATATCAAGAAAATCTTGCAAATCTTTTTAAAGAAATGTTAAATTTAATTCGCTTCACGAAATATAATATCATTATTTCAACAGTCTTTGTTGAAATAATGATATGTTACACATACGCAAACTACATTTTAATAAAACACTGCAGAGATATAGAAATTCAAGTAAGAAGCGTCTGTCGTAGGTAACGGGTCTATCCCGCCTCCCGCACGGGCTCACTAATTCATGCATGCACGAATATTATATGCGGGCTGCATATAATATTCGCGCATGCATGACATATGCACACATTTACTTTGCATTAAAGTGCGAGGATTGTCTCTGTAACTTGGAAATGAATAGAGTTTCGTTGAATTTCGCATACACAATGGCAAACGAAACACTAAAACTTAATATATGTTTTGTTCAAGTAGTTACCGCGGCTCGAAGCGGCGCCTGCAATAGAAGCTTCTGGAAATAAGAAGATTAAATAATTGAAACAAAGTTGTTAATTTCATTCACCCGGCTTAACCGGCTAATACGGAGCAATGCGGTGAATGTTAGACACTTTCTGTGTACTTTTAAATACAAGTACTCTTTCGCAAACTGCTTTTACTTTTGCAGTAGACAATGGTAACCGTTCTTCACGCGTCCACAGGTCGTCACTCCTGTTTCGATGTTGCATCGCGTCTGGATCGATTCTGTATTACGTTAATGACGATACAGAGTTGTAATTTGATCGGCGATGGTATATGACCTGCGACAGCATAGCGATTGTCGTGTTAGTTTTGCGTTAGGCGACCCCCCTTACCATCTAATTCAGAGTAATGCAGTGAATGAACTCACACATAAAGAGTTTCTATTTGCAATTAAGGTACCTTTTGATGAGATTCATTCACGTTGATATCATTATTAAAATTATTTGACTTCTTGAATATGAATATTCCTTTCTTATCCCTCGTTCTTTGCTTATAACGTTGGACTAGAATTGTGAATTCACGCATTGATGGACTTCAAACAGGTACAACACGTACACGTACACGCGTATCTTGTGTAATTAAATCTCAAAAATTATTTCTATCATTTCTCGGATTCATAAGACAAATATATTTTATTACATAGCATATAAATAACAACACTAAAATCATGACGCATCTTAAAAAAATGAATTAAAATTATAATTGTGTTTCAAATTGGCAAATTCTAAGTTATTGGTATTGGATCCGCCAATTTGAAATACAATATTGATTAATTTGAAATACTCTTGATTTATTATAAATTAACAATGAAAATTGATTTGAAAAAATGCGTTTTCTTCAAATCAATTTTCTTAAAATGGATGTTAAGCGAAGTGAGGATCGTCTTTTTAAAGTGACTCTCCGACTAACGGAGGTCGGCAGACATTTCGCTATATATTTCTTTGTCTTTTGCAAGGCGGTACAGTTTAACAGGAAGAGTAAGGATAACATTATCCCATTATCCATAATCTGTTATCCTAAAAGACAAATGAATGAAAACAGTTTCCATGTCTAGTGACAAACGATTTGTAATTTGTTTTACATAATTGTGCATGGCAAGCGTACGTTACGATGTAGATAAGAAAAAACATTTAGTAGTAACGCAAGAAACCGCGAAACATTGCGCGCCCTGAAGCGAGAAAATCTCGTACGTCAATTGTCGACATACCTTCTCACCTAAACGGTCTAGATTTAAGATTGTGGTGTCAAACGACACATTGGGCTCGTATTCGCAATTTAGAGAGAACACGCGACGAAATAACGTTTCTCTTATTTGCCGTCGGTCCAAAAAAGCCAAGCTAATATCGGGGAGCGGTCGTTATTGTAGGGTGGCCGCGGTACGCCGCATACATAAAACATGGACGCTCTTTGCCGCATCGCGCTCACTATGATCTAATAACGCGCTGCGTAGTTTGTAGCGTGTTGCCACGATCCGGGACGGCACGGAGCTGGTCATCGTAGTCACGAATTGTAACAAATTGTACCACAAACTCGTAAGCTCTATCTTAACATAAGTAGATTTTTTCGCGATGTTTTAAAAGAAGTATAATGATGCCTTCTTGATCTACCAGTACATACCTAACATGTAGAATATCCGTCAAGTCCATTTCTATAGTTAAACTGCAATGTAAAATTAAGATACAATATTACAATAATGTTATCAACAGAGCGTGTCCATTATATTGACAGACAATTGACAAAACAAATATTCAAAATAAAGATGAAATACAATAAATACCATATAAAAATATGTTAGCTTGAAAACCAAAATCCGATTGCAAATACGGTAAGACCTAATTTACCATCACTTCACTCAGACAAAATTCAGCGGCTACATTTTATCAATGCCCGATATTAATTTCTCTCTCTTATCCCACAGCTTTATAGATCTCATTTACTGTTTGAACTTAAAGTTGAAAAAAAAAGTTAACATTTCGTTAACAACGAACCTTTGTTAGATGTAACAATGGAAACGTGCTAACTAACCGAATTCCCAGAGCTCTTGCGTTTTGATATAACGTCTTGAGCCTCGTCCTTTTAAAGGAAGCGAGCTTTGTAATGCTTCCCTATACCGGATAGATTACACCTGTTTTTATTGACCAACGTTCGACGTCCATACAAAGTCATTTGGGAAACATTGGTGTTGTTTGTATGCATTAGTTTGAAGGAGATATTTCCTTTGATCTTGAATAATTTGTAAAGGGCTTAAGAAATTTTAACTCCTTATTTGTTAACGTACCAGAAAAAGTAACGTAGAATGAGCCTGACAACGTAGATGATACCTAGTGAAACAACGTATACATAAGTGATTATGTATACGTTGTTTCACTAGGTATTAGTAGAAACAATCGACAAAATGTGAAGTGACTTGTTTATTTCGCTATTCGTAATGAGTGGAAACATACATATAGGCTACTAGATACTGGATTTGAAGAAAAAGCAAACACCACCGTTCAAGCAAATTTGCATAAAAATTATATTTTTTTCCTGCGTGTGCGTCTGTTTGTATTTTATTTGGGATAAGGAATACTCTGAGTTTACCTATGTACACCTTTCATATTTTGAATATTTGAATATGGTGAATATTGTTTGTGTTTTTTTTTTAATTACGTTTATATTGTTCTTTATTGTTCGCAAACCTTACGTGAGATTGAGACTTAGTATCTTTGGATAGATCTATTTCAATATGTTACAGAACCTTTGTAGTTCGCGATGAGTCTTTTTCTAAACCGGTGCTTAGGGCAACGTCTAATTTCATCACGGTGATACCTGGCTTTTAGCCAACGAATGCCGATCCCTAAATATCTGGTGTCACGTAGCACAGTCCTGCATTTGGGACAATTTTGATGGGGGAGAAGTGTATATATAGAAATCATGTCCGAGATGCATAAATAGATGATTACTATTTTATTCTATCGTCCCACAAATGTGTTGAAAACACCAAACGTTGCAACAGGTTAGGAATCGTCTAAGATAACTTTATTAATAATGAAAAGGAAAATAAACAATAAAAATAATTATGCTGTTAGTCTACAGATTTAAATAGAAATTGCTTTTAAAAAAAGGAATATTAAATAAGTTTATTTCTGGTATACGGATGACAAATTTCTTTATATTTTTAGTGGTAGAGGGAGGTAAATGTGCTACCAACAAACAAGGGTCACTGGATGCTACATGAGTACCGCTAACCATCAACATAAATGGAGAAAAGGATAGTAAGGGGAAGGGAATTGAGGCGGCTCGTTCGCTGTCTCTTCTCTCATATCTCCGAGTCGGTCCATTCGTGCAATAACCGCTGCATCTGGCTTTACCACTATTAGCTTAACATCGGACGGGCTCTACCACTATTAAAATATTAATTCGTTTTGTATTACTAATCTATTTAACATGTTGCTTAGGTTTTCAGGTAAATAAGTACCTTCAGTTAAAATACTGTTTACACAAGCTATTATGATAAAAGAATGAGTATTCCTGATTTTTGTAACTACTTACGGAAAAGGAGCCAGAATGTTGCTGCTATTAGTACCTAATATCAAGGCAGCGACCCTTGAAATTAGTTACTGTTATGAGCATTTGTAAAATCTACTTTTAAATATGCTCCTTGTCGAATATTTTTTTTATACTATCTTCGTAAACTCACCAAGTAACCATAATTTATTAGGTTTAATGCAAAGAAATTAGACAGCCCGGATTCCAAGACGAGAAATATTTGATCAATATTAAAATAGCCATCGTAAAAACATGATTTATCCACATAATAAAACACTAACGGAACTAATGAAACATTTTTACATTCGGCAGTCGCGGAGAGCGGGAGGATACTGCCTAACCGTTTTATATCAACCACGTTTTGTAATGATAGAAACGTGGTGAGATTTTTTTTATAGTAGAAGGTGGCAAACGAACAAGCAGTTCACCCGAAGTCAAGTGAACGCTACCCCTATGGGTATTGCCTATGTACCTGCAACAAGGTAATGAGTTGCAGATGCGTTGCCTACCTTTTAATGGACAGAGAAGGGGATAAACAGAAGATATTACCTTTTCCTATCCATCCCCTCACCCGTCAAATCTTCTTCCCCTTCCCATCCTTTCCTTATTAGAAAAGGATAGGCAGGAGAAAAGGACTAGGATTAGGCCTCCGGCATCTCACTCATGAGACAAAACGAAGAAATATTTCTATTTCACGCCTGACTTCTGTGAGATTGTGGTTTTTCACCGATCGTGCCGGCCTATTCGTGCAACAGATGTTGTTGTTGTAGGCTCTACCACTGTTATATGATAACTGAGATAAAATATTCTCTCTCTCTCTCTCTCTCTTCCCAGCTATATCTACCATATGGAGATGGGGTCAGCTTTCATGATTTTCTCCTCCTCATGGTCTAATGTAGTCTAATGTAGGGCATCTATCGTGTTTAGCCACTTTTAAATAATATAAACTTTCTTTTTAACTAATCTTTTTTTTTACTTTTGTTCCAACTAAATCAAGCTAGTACTGGGACATGTTTCACGAGATTAGTCGAATGGCAGATAGGAACCCAAGCCCTTACATATATTTCGCAGCCCGTATACATTATTGGCTGTTGGTCGTTCGCCCTTAATAATTTAGAATAAAATTAAAAAATAATTGATAATATAATATAATAGTACTTGTTTTGACTTACTTAATATGTTATTATATTTTATTGATTCAAAGTTAACAGTGAGAAAAATTCAATGTTACTACGTTTTTGTTAATATCAGAATTTTGCTCTTAATTCAATAAGACCGTCGCACAATTCAATACAAAATGAAACGGTGTCGCTTACTCGCCGGCGATATTAAACATCCATTCGTCTCTCAAGAACATCCAGATTGAAACTTATTAATTTTTGACATGTATTTTGACATTTTATATTTGACGTTAACATATTTTATCGAATTTTCTCATGGTATTTGATTACAACTTTATAGCCATAGACTTATATATCTCCAGGCCTGTGTTCCATACAAATTGAACGTTCAAAAATAGCGGTCGATTTTTGCCGCGAATGTATACCAGCGTATCGGTGATACCCCAAAATGGGGAATATTATGTTTAACATATTTAAAAAAAAATACTTTCGAGTTTTTAAAAATATGATTTACTTGTAGGACTATTTAAACGGTATTTATAAAAATTATTAAACTATTTAAAAAAAATGAAATAAATTTTCACAAAGCAAAAAAATAAATTTTAAAATTTCAAAACAACTAACAGCTGCCTTTGAAC
>DWTW01002866.1:0-10541 GCA_018246275.1 Papilio slateri
GTAAATTACAGTGCTTCTAAATCAAGGATACGCATATTTCTACTAAAGTTCGTAGAGTTTCCGCACGACCAAAATTAGTACTACTAAATACTAATTTAATAGAATAACATAGAATTTTTATAAAGATTGGCGCCTCTGATTTTTGTGTTGATGTCTTTTCTGGTTTAGTAGAAATGCCATCTAGCGATATGTTACGTTACTACAATAAAGATAATGTCTAATAAAGAGGTAAATTGGAATTAAGCATAATGGCCGTTAAATATTTAAGAGAAATGTCAAAAATTGCGAAAATGGTAATTATCTTTCCGTAGGAACAAAACTGTTTTAATCAGTTTTGATTGTGATCATATTACTAAAATTCATTATTTCAATCTGTTTAAACCCTTGCCTACAAAATAATATATAAATGCTTGTCATGTTTATAAAGTAAGGCAACGCCAGGAGATAAAGTTCATAAATAAATGATATTATATATAAAAATAAAACACTGGTAATTTACTAAGCAAAAAGTTTTCACACATCCGGATCAACAGTCAATTCCAAAAATATTCTCACTTCATTTGTAACTTTTATAGGCAACTCATGTGATTGAGAAGTAACTTCATGGCCAATTTCATTCATTAGCTTACGTAAATGTTTACCAAGAGTGCCATCCGAATTCCAATCGACAAAATTTCTAGCAAAATTCTGAAATGATATATGTTTATTCTTGCTAAAAAAGTGATCCAAGTCCGACAAGATCATGTGAATTAATAACACATCATAGCCCAACTGCTTATCCGCGGGGCTCGTGACCTGTTCGAGACGCATTTCAACGCTTTTTTGAACAGATTCTAATAAATCTTTAGCAGAAACGTTGTTGGAAAATGCTAAATTATTTAAAATTATCTGAAACTCTCGCGTAGTTACAGTACTTAACCTCGAATAGAAAGTAGTTGCAAACAAAGCTTCATAAAAGTGTTTCATAAAGGACCTGATACTATTATCAGGAAGATTTGTCAATTTTTCTAAAATTCTATGCAATGCTTTCGTGCATTCAAATGATTTGATGCATATTTTATGTTCTGAACAAAGTTTGTTTGCGTATTTTGTTTCTATAATAACAAGTGCCGTTACAATTTTTTGAATAACGGTTTTAGTGTCGCCAGTACTTTCAGCGTCTTTTAATTTTTCAGCTAATGTAAACGTGATAAAACCATGAAATTTACCACTAATTTTCTTTAGCACGCTATTCCAATAATAAAATTCTGTTGATCCACTTGCTTTGGAACTGGCACTCTTAAGAATCTTTCTTACATCTCGTAAAATTTGGGGTAAGTCTTCATAGAACAGCTTTAGGGAGAGTTCTTTTGTCGAAGATATTTTTAATATATTGTCTACGGCGGTAGTAAGTATTATAAGATAGTTATCAACGAAAGACGAACGTCCATCACATAATGGTATATCCAGGCATAGACGTTTCGACGTAATTTGTTTTGATAATTCGTTTTCTTGGTGCGATGTCATAGATCTTCTACCATTTGTTAAGCCTGGTTCAATGAAATGGGACAATGTTTCCATAACTTCTTTACCAAGCGTGATTTGACCCTGGAGGCTTACTTTTACCGCAGTAGAATATTTTGTTATCACTGAAAGGCGGATTAGCATTAAACCACATTCTAAAGATATTATTTTTCAGTATTTTTATCATATCTTTATGTAAAAAAAAAACGATTAACATGGGTGGATACGATAACAGGCTCGTAAACACTACAAAAACCTATAGAAGTATGTAAATATTTGCAACACGTAAAGTAATATTTTCATTAATTTATTTGAAAGCATTAGAACGGGGACTAACCTAATCTAATGCAGTTACTTCAAAAATTAAGATTTACACACTTTTATTTCAGGAATCATCATACACATTGTATTTCTCAACAATTTAATAAAAAAAATGTTACATATATAAAATATCCGATTCAAACACCAAAGTACTTTCCTACTAAGTTAGGCTTACCTAAAACAAAAAGTATAATCGTTTTACAAATCATTTTCCTTAAAAGAAATATAATTTTATAGCCTGTTTTCAATTCCTTGCAGTCTTATATACTCAATAAAAAAACGCATTACATTTCAATCAGCTTTTATCGTCTTCGGTCAGATATTGCGCGCAAGTCTCCGCTTTAAACTTTATTAATTTAATGCAATGAAAAAAAAATGAATATTTTATCATTATTCAATACCCACCCTGTTAATACAAAGTGGAACAAAATTATCGACTTAATGTGCCGTTTTTTAAATTCTTGAAAGGTTTATCTCTAAGTCTATGACCAAAAAATCTTATCCATATAGGCAAAAAAAAACTCTATCCATTTTTACGTACATTTAACGACTTTTCCGAATGTTTACGAAAATATAATATTTCGACGCAACCCGTTTATTCCTAAAATATTATAGTCCTACGTATTTGTGAACCGAGTCGCGCCGCCACCATATTCCACAGTGAACGCCGTTTTGTTTATATCTCTAACTTAAGAAAAGCGGTGCATTTTCAGAACATGTGGCTATTTCTCGTCATTAGCCAGCATCTTTAAAATATAGTATAGATTACAAGATTCTTTTTTTTGTGGCATTAAATTCTTTCTTTTTTCTTTAAATGAGGATGAAATCATAGAATTTAATAAAGAAATATGGATTTCGCGGACTGACAGAAAAACAGACTAGAGAAATAATATATATATGATAGTCTTTAGGAAAGTACAGATATAAACTGGGCTGTGATATTTAAAATTACCCCTACCCCCAGATGATTTTTGTGATTTTTTTATTTAAAAAAATACAATTTCTTTTACCTATTGTATACTAAGTTTGTAATAACAATTATCGAGCAAAATGTAATAAATACAGTTATTATTTATGATCATTTCCATATTTATATTAAATGGGAGTAGACAGACCATGTTCGTATCTCCTAAAGAAAGCTCGCGTAGCCTCGAGCCTTCGGCACCTTTTATGGCGCGCACAAAATGTTAGCGGATTACTTGCGAGGGACAATGCGCCTCAGAGGGCCGTGGGTGGGACGCCTACGACCAGATTTGATTTACTTATCTACAGTGAAATTACAACTTGAACTATTTAATAGTTATGTTTTCCTGGTAAATATAATTTACCACAAACAAAAACAATTATGACACCCCTCCAAAGAAAAAAAACTTTTCACATTCATAAGGCCAATTAGTTATAATTTATATAAGGAAAACATGAACATACTTACTCTATTAATTTCGCTACTACGTCTACCTCCCTAACCTTTATACATTTTACACGTAACGTTCCTGTTAAATAGCCATATTAATCAATTAAAATCCAATTAAAATGGCTAAAAAATGAGATGAGTTTCAAAACAGTGCTATTTAAAATTACATAGCTATGTTCTGTGTTAATCTCAGCACACCGATCTAGCTCTAGCTGCTAACCTGATGTCTGTACGTTCATTACTGTGTACAACCGGTGATTACTCTTAGCATTTCATGCATGCCTGGTAGGTAACGACGATCGAAACGATAGTGAGATGAATTATTATAACAACAGAGAGTAGTTACAAATGAAAATGACACTTTAATTAGCAGCATCAATTAACTCCAGCAGTTGGGATATGTGAGAGCTTATTTTTTTTTAATAATTCATGATGATATTGACGGTTGCTCACCTGGTCCATGTAAATGACGTTCGGTCAGCGGCGTTACGTCATCACGCTGGAATGTTATGCCAATTATGGACCGGTTGGAAAGCGCGGCTTATTGCTCGCCTCGGCGCAAGTTTATAAATAGCCGCCGTGAAGACATTTTTCAGGCATAACGTTGTGAAGCTGTATGCGTACGATGTAGGCCCGTTCTGTTTTGACTTTTCATTAATTTCGCCGTTTAATTTGATGAGACCAGTTGTTACATTGTCCCTCGTCCGTATCAAATATTTACTTATTGGTGTCAACGGCCTCCATGTTTATGCTTCTTACCAAAATAATATGAAAACTGTGATTTTTTTAGTTGTGATTTGCTAAATTATAAATTCAAACATCGAGCTTCAGCGGTTTTGATACAACAGTATTTCACCCTTTTTATTTCCTCTAAGAGTAGGAAGGTCAAGCTATACTTTAAGATGTAGAGTTTGTAGATTCAGGGTTTACAGGTGCAATTATTTTTCTTTGATTATTTTATAACAATAAACGTGTTATAGTTAAGAGCAAATAGAGTTAGATATTTTGTGTTTGGACTGTCCACGTGGACTACGATTTAATTAATCCAAATTAATTGTCCCGAATAGTGGTTCCAGAGTTATTCAAGATTTTCGCAAATTGAAATCGGCGTCTATGTTAAATTATTAACTGTAAACTATGAACTCGGGTGTCTGGGCAACCAACTTTACATGAAATGTTTGTGTTGGGTTGATTTTATTCAATTGCATATAATGTGTCACTTCCTTTTGTTGAATGTATAGACCCAGTGCGGAATGCTCCCAGGTGCTTATCTGTGCGTAATAGTTTCTCTTGTTATCGCGCGCACGTCTCGGCGCGGAGGATGCATGCAAATTGTACGTGTTGTAACTCTTAACGCTGGTATTTGATGATACCTCAATATTAAAATCTCGATTTTACGTCGGTTTACTTTGAAAACTAGTTTTTTTTTGTTTTCGGTCGAATTGATCCGGTTCATGTTGCTTTGAAATTACTGAACTTTAATGATTCTTTAACTTTTAGAAAGCTATATTATCCTGAAGTGACGGAGTCGACTTTTAATTTTTCAATTGTTATCAACATGAAATATTAAAATTATCTCTTTATTTCTCCCATTTTTTATTTTTTAACAAAGATAAAAATCGTTTAAAGCGCGCTTATTTTGCTAGAAATATGACATGTCGCCGTACACCGGGCCAAGCACATTCGAAAACAATTACATGTGTTTTTTAAATACAGTAAAATGTTTTACCACGCCTGGGACAGGGTCCCTGACGACAATCGCAGCATAACCGCTGTTACGACGTCAATGGAAGAAATGTTGATAATGGAAATCCTTGTATCACACAATCTATTAAACATATCATACGTCCATATGTGGTGGAAATATGCTGTATATGTTATCGTGCTACGCATACTATCAGTGAGTCAAATCGAGATTTAGCCAACAGATTGCGCCTGTTGTGCGCACAGATTGACAATTTTCGACGTAATCGGTGTTCCGATAAGTAAAAATCACTACTCAGTCGAATATTTATACGTTCCACCTCCGACGACGAATTTGAACTGAGGATTTGAACCTCTGCGTCTTTGTTCGAAGATCGTACTCTAAACCTAGGCAATGGGCGCTTCTACTATAACTGGCTCTAGGCCGAGCTTAGCTCTGCGTTGTGATCCACCAGTACCAGTGTGGGAACATGCCTCAAGAGATGGCGCTCTAAAAAGTAAGTTTTTTGCTGTCAAAATTTGCGTCTTTACGAAAAAGACATTTAATTTTCAAAGACAACAAATTGTAAATATAATAATTATAAAACAAACAACATTAATAATGATTGTTTACACAGTGAAAAGAATTTAAAAAATAATAATCCTTTTATATGAGCAAAGCATAGAAAATCTCAAGGCATGCAACTGCATACGATGGCGCACACACGAGCGAGGCGACCGCAGGAATGTTTTCTTGTACACTGCTAGAATTCCTCCACTGCTCGTATGATGCTCGTATTAAAATAGCGTACTAAGGCGTAAACGCTCTGAAACAGAAGACTTTTTGTCATGTTTTGCAGGAATGTTTGAAACTATGTAGCATGGGCGTGAATTTAGTGTGCATGGCGCTGATAAAGTTAACGTTTATCTTGGAGGAGTCAAATAATATCGCAAACTTTATCAAAGGGACCTTGTCAACGCCATCGTGCTATCAAATTTCTAACTAAGACAGTGTATGTTAAAGTAAATAATAAATATACAGGACAATTTACTTTGTTGTCACGTTAATTGTACAGTTACCCTACTTTCCCGACGAACTTATATAACGATATGCAAATTCTTAGGTTGAAAATGTAAACAAAATAATTCTACGAAATGATGCAGCGTTGTGCCAAACGTGCTTTATATATCGTTTAGTTGTCTGTCCATTAATTTGACCTTCCTCATATTATCAACAGACACTATAAAGTCTACATCGAGTTAAAACCTGATTAAGACTTGATTAAAATGGAAAATAACGAGCTGTATGAAATAACATAGTGTATGTAGCCCTTTCACTACATGATAATTGTGTTTACGTGAGATATATTGTATGCAACAACATGACTTACAATAATAATCTTGCATATTTAATCTGCGCTACGTACTTATTAGGTTAATAAATACTTTTTGTTAAAGTATGATTTGAGTGTAGACTTTTAGATATTGGTGTTTGTAAATTAACCTGTAAGAAAATGATTTGAGATTTAACGATAAGAATGTACATATACTATACAATGCAAGTGAGAGATAAACATTCTTTTGCAGAATGTATATCGCCGGATCGTCAGTTTACTCAAACATTTATTTAGCAAATAGAACTAGCAGTATATAGTACTAGAAACCGACCAAAATGTATTCGTAGTAGACGTATGCATAAATAGATAGGAAGCGAAAGTACGTCAGGATCGTACAAAGAAAAATTCCACATTTAAATGATGTCGCAAATTCATCAATCAATAAAATAAATATTGTCCGCATTTTATGAAGGAAAATAAGGACGTAATTTATTTGTTCTAAGCAAACATACTGAGATGAGATATGTTTTTTGCAGGTGTCATCACCTTCAGCGGGTGAGATGAGCGAGCGCGAGCGATACCGCGCGCTGCCGCAGCCCGAGCCGCCGCCGCACCGCGTGCGCGCCGCCGACCTGTACCCGCGGCTGCGCGCGCACCACGACGAGCCCGGCCTCGACGCCGGCTTCACGCCCATATGCGGCGAGTACGTGCAGGTACGGACCACTATGCCACTCCTGTATCCCTGGTACTCAAGGTGGTAAGAAATAGTTGCGGTTAGCCTCAACGTATTTCAAGTGTCGCCACCATGTTGAAAAGAACATGTGTGAATTTTTGCCGCAAATAAATAATTTAAAATTGTTATTGTAATTCAATACTGATTTGTTAATAATAATATTAATTTAGTGTTAATATTAATTCAATTTGAAACAATTAATGTACTAATTTACACACGTTATTATTATACGTCCATTTAGCTGTTCAAGTTAATTGAAAATCGGGCAAAATATGTTTTGGTAATAATTGGATTCCATTATACTATACCAATTTATATATTAAGAGTTCCGTACCTCTCAAGCATATAAAAATGACCCACTAATAAGATCGGAAGGAAGTGTGTTAGGACTATACAAAACGGATTGTCTTATCTCTGTCTATCTTTCAAGGTTAAGTTTGTGAGTGAGTACACTAAGTTTAGGTTACACGTCATCAGTTAACCAATACCGATTACGTAAAATTGGAATTCATCGGATATAGTGTAGTAAGTACGGCAGGTTCGTTCAACCCGATATGCATTCAACCCGGTGACCTTAGGGGCCGTTGTCTAACTGAACAATTGCACTGTGCTACAATGCAGAGTGTCTAGGGTCACCTTCTATTTAATATACTTAGTTAACAGGAATTTTTTTATGAAAATTATATTTTAACACAACATTGTTGCAAAATGTCACCCACCCACCTGATTAGAAAAAAACATATTTTAACAATATGCAAATGCTCTTCGTGTATTTTCTGCGAATTTTAATTTTGCGCTTTAATAACAAAAAATCCTTTTCTAAAATAGGTTCGGTGTACCGCAGTACGTATACTAGTTTCAAAGCTTACTCATTACATACCTGCTGTTCCATCATTTGTTGTCCGTCGTGTGTATGTGTTCGTTCGACTTGACATCTCGTCAATCACTTGCTCGATTGCGTCTTCTCCATGTTTACCTATATTGTTCCATATACGTTTGTAAATATTTAAATAAAACAATGATATTGTTTAAATATTTTACGTAAAAAATTCTTTGTGCTAAGAGAATTGAATAATAATATTGTTAACATAAATTGATTTCCCTCGTGAAAACTGATTTATATATTCAAGACCATATTCGATGGTAATATATCGTAAACCGATGAATCAAATAAATTATATTATATATTAATAAAAAAAATAATCAATTATTATTACAAAAATCAGGTACATACTTGGAATATGCAAAAAAAAAGCCCCTAACATAGGTCTGATCGATACATGTTTACAAAACATAACTCTTTTGGACCCACGATACATCTAATATATATTGTGATTTCGAATACCAGGAGTGTATAACAATGAGGCGGTGTGTCCGCAGTGGGTGGGTCGCGTGGCGGACGGCGGCACCATCTCCATGTCCAACTACCGTCTGCACGTACAGCCGCGCCGGCGCGCCGGGCCCGGCGCCTCCGTACCGCTGCGCCTCATCGACGCCCTCGAGATCCGCGACCTCCTCTGCCTGCTCGTACTCTGCAAGCACGGACGACAGATCAGGTAAGTCGACGTAATCAACTCTTATAAACTTCTCGGACCCTGGTACTTCTTAAATACTACGACCAGAATAGCCCTGGAACGCTGTTGCACGAATGGATCTACTAGAAACGGGAAGCAAGAGATCTAAATGCATCCGAAATTTCATTATCTTATAATTAATTGGAACTGTGGATGTCTCTTTTCTGTGCGTATTGATGTAAGATTATGGGCAAAATAAATAAATATTATTGCTTTTCACGTCAATGTTTATCGCAATAACATCGCCGGTATCTTTTTATAACATAATTGGATTATATGTTGTTCCGCGCACGTTACAATCTACAATTCAATTAAAAAGGTACTATATTTAGGTTGTTAATGAAGTAGTCAATAAACGCAGTCAGATGCTAGGCAAGTCTGTCTACATTAATATTGTGTAATTTGTAAATGAATGATACATTACATACGCTTATATTTTAATGTTTATTTTTTATCTCTAACACCTTTTGCCTTCATTAATTAATAACAAACTTTCGCTTCTTTGTTACATATTACAAACATTGTTTAATCTCTTGGCATTGAGTCGGACTCTCCGAAATCAGATATCGACTTATACGAATTTGAAAGCAAGATTTAATTTAATTAATTGGTGTCTTGTGTAGCAGATTTAGTCTTTACTGACCCCAAAATTTAGAAAAACATTTACCACATAGTGACTATCCAAAATGATACTAGAGAGCACGAGGGCGGCCGCTCATAGATGAGTGTTAAATGTTAAAGACAAGTTTTAGATGTTTTTGTATAATTATAGCCATTAACTTTACTATATTAAATAGTATTCAAATTAAATTATATTACCATATATGTTACGTTTACGGCGCAGGGGACTATTAATGTGCCGTGATCTATACCTACGTACCTGCCGTTGTGTTCGCTACACTACCGAATTTAATGCCGTATGATCAAATTATTTTACGGTATAATTATTTCATCTTACGAGCGCGTTTTTTCCTTGGACTTGGTCGTGACGTGTAGAGAAACGCGCCCTTGTGTGCGTTATTTCACACCGCAAAACAATTAAGAAGTTTAAAAAAAAGTGTTAAGAAATAACTATTCATTAAATAAAATTGCAATAAAATATGAATTGATGTTCTTTAAGTGGCACAAAAAGCCTTTTTAAATGAAACAAATATTTCTATATTCAATATATTTTGTTAAATGTTACTCGTAAGTTTCGTTCTTGCTGTGCACATAGTACTTGAGATTTTTTTTAATAAATCCATTGACATATTTGGCCCGGCCGTTGGCCTAGCCGTCCCGAGCCGACGCGCACCAAGATAAAGTCAATGCATATCTCCACATACAACCATGGGGAAAAACGCGGTCGTGAGATAACTATACTAAATACTAACATACGTCACTTAATTTCTCGCAGACCGTGTCGCATAGCAACGGGCGGCGTTCGTGTTAAACGCTGGTGGTAATTTTAATTTGGATCGGCCGGAAACAAGCTATAGATTTGCAGCGTCGCCGCCGCGAATCGAGGCCGCCGGCCGGTAGCTGCTAGAAAGTGGTCGCGTGAAAAAATTCCAACGTTAATGCGATAACGTAATATTAAATACAAGACGTAGTCTATGTGTACACAAACTATGTTTTGTATTTAATATTTTCCGAATCGACAAAACGTTTGCGGTCGGTATTGAGAAGTTTTCTTTTAAAGCGCGTCAAAGATTTACCAAACCGAGATACCAGCCCTTCACATATGAATATGTATGTCTTATTACAATTTTGGCGAAAAAAAATGGGGTTACAATAGTTAAGAATACGTGCTGCTTTCGTTTATTCCACAGTTGTTGTTTTTTACCTCAGCTAAAACTCACAAAGGTAAATAAATAATGTTATTAATGCGACTGTGAGTTTGTTTGTTTGTAAGTTTGTGACGCTTCCACCCGCAAACTATTCAATCGATAATCATGAAATTTTGCACAAACATTGTCAGGAGTACGGAACAGAAC
>DWTW01002867.1:0-10540 GCA_018246275.1 Papilio slateri
ATCTCTAGACATTTTGAGCTCATTGTGCATAGTTCGTAACAAATATAATAATTGAAATTAAGTGGGTACTTAACCAGCAACTTTGTTATCGAGACGACAGCTACCTCAGATTCGACATGAAGACGACGTTTCACATGATGAGTACTGTAAAATACTCGAAACGTAGAAACATAACAATTAAATAAATAGTATTCGCTTAAATAAAAGAAATCAATATTTAACGTATTTTAGGCAAAAAATATCATACTTACAAAATAAGACTGCTACAGTTTTTCCATCTTTGATCAAACGGTCAAGCATTTCGTCAGTAACATCTTCAATTTCATCTTTCTCTAGTTGATCCACAAGCCATTCAAGCATTTCTTCTTCATTTTCGAGATCGCCTACACAAAAAGAATTTATTCTCATTGACATAAAATTTAACGAGCATGGAGCTTTAACACCAATTAGGTAATTTAATGTTTGGATTTGTTACTTATGAGTTTCTTACCGTCATAAACATTGGGTATCTGCTTTTCGAAGTAAACAATGGCTGGAAGATTATCAATGCCGAATTCTTTAGCGGCTTTCTTATCATCAATCTTAACAAACTGAATTCCGTGACGGTCGCAATCATCATCTATTTTTTCAAGCTCTCCTAATACTGTCATCGATTCTTCATCGCCGTGGTCATCTGAAAGAAGAGTGAGTTATTTTATTTTCATTATCATTCCATTGTTGTCAATGATCATCGAATAAATTTTGTATAAGCTTAATGGTAAGTTGCAATATGGCAATGGCTTATTTACTTAGAAATTCACTACTAGGACAAATAAAACTCTTGTACTCACAGAACAGAACGACAAGGTTGTCTACGTTGCCTATGAGTGTATTGAGCGTTTTGGCAGTAACGTCCTCGATAACGTCTTCCTCGTCTCCAGTCGATTTGTTCGCTATCAGCCATTCCAGCACATCTTCCTCCCTGCTTAGTTCACCTTTAATATCGTTAAAGATTTTGTGATTAATGTATTCTACATTCTCAATTAAATTTTTATTTTGTTTAAAGTAGGTACTTCATTGAAATATATCTTAAATTAAAAAATAATCTTTAAAATTAACATTAGCTGATCATAATTAACATCAAATTTACACCTACTTTCAAACTACCTAAAACGCAATGACGTAAGTAAACACAATAAACTTGAACCTGTTGTCTTAACGTTTATGACTATCGTCACCATAAAGAAAGCATTGGATTGCAAATAATGAGTCACGCACCTTCGTAGATAATAGGTATTTGATGCCTGTAGTATACTAGTCTTGGCAACTCTCCAAGACTGTACTCTTCGGCGAGCTCCTGGTCGTGGATTTTCACAAAGCCGATTCCGAGCTGATCGGCCTCGTCGTCAATGTTTTCCAGTTCCTGTAGAGCCTTAGCGCATTTCTTGCACTCTGGTTTATCTGAAACACACCGTATTAATATCCAATATAGTTGGAAAAGTACAAAAATGTAGTCCTCCTTCCGCTCATGCTTCATAAGGGTTTGAGGCAGTGCAGGTAAGCGCAATGCTCAGTGAATTGAGTGCGTTAAAAGAAAATTAATTAAGTGTAAAACACAATAGACCTCGTGTGTCGGCCACACAAGATCTTTGAACGTTTGTACGACACGTCTAGTTTTATATGTGACACGAGACATTAAAAGCAGGAGATGTGCACGGTGCTCGGAATTCTGGTGTATTTATTGAATGTGCATACCAACCTAAATTCACAGGGTTTGCTAGAAATCCGCTAAATACTACTTCAATTTCTAACATAGCAACAGTGAATGGTGTTTCATTTGTTCCCACTATAGAATGTACGTCCTTATAGTTTCTACGTAGGAAACTTTCACATATAGCATGCTCTTGTTTCTAAGCTGGCTATTTCCTATCATGAAAAAATAGGTCAAGGTCATCTAATGTTTTAAATCAATTATTCAATTTTAAAATCAAAAACCTATACAATAGTTGTATAGGTCAATTAGTAGTTAATTTTTTATTCTTTCGTGTCATTAAAATTAACGATTAGAATGTACGAACGACGTGTTCGTGACAAGTCGGTCCGTCAATCCGAGCTGGCTGGCAAGACAGAAATAGAACGGCGAAAATAACTCGCCGCACGGCCAGATAATGCTAACGCGATTTTGATTCTAACCTTCTCCTACACCGGATAGACATGCATTGCTTTGAACGAACATATCAAAGAAAAGACAGAACAGCGATAGGCCAAAAGATCATATAGATGACAAACAATGAATTGACGAAGAAAAGCGATTATGCAGTGCGATTGCCTACATTTGATTGTTAAGGTTTCGATTTCTTGTCTAAAGTGTGTGTTTATGAATTACGCTGTCGCCTTGGTCTCCGAGCCAAGTGCTTAGATTTAATCGTTCGTTGTTGAGCCAAAAGCTTCGTTTTCAATTCTTCTTCAGTTGACATATCCGTAAATTCTTCATACACCTCATTTATTCTTCATTGCAAGCGAAAAGCGTATCTGCACTAAAAAAATTAAGGATCTAGTCTAATAAGCTAGCAGCTACAGCCACACCGACATTAAAATTCATTCCGCGAGCTGAAAACCTTACTTACTGAGCAGCGGACCGCATGTACTGAGATCAGGACCTACGTCAAAAACACAGTAAAACACACGGCACGATTATTTTCTTACAAACAGTTTCATCTACAGTTCAGTTAAGCCAACAGAGAAGAGTTACTACTCGATTGCTAGAATATTACAATACGTTTTTATTTTGTTAGTTAGAAAATAGCTCAAAATTTTTACCACAATAGCTGATGAACTGGTTAAATTACAAAAAACCCGCTAATATATGTCCAATACTCACAAAATAGAACGGCTACGTATTCGGTCTCTTCTATAATTTTTTCCAGAATTTTCTGATTGACTTCTTCTATCCGGTCAGGAAGATCCATTGCTTCTAAGCTCGTCAGGAAATCCAGAACGCTCTCTTCGTCCATGAGATCTCCTAAAGTAGAATCGACAAAATATTAATAATTAAAATCATTTTATCAAAAAACAATTATTATATGTTCCTGTATTACAAATGCCTTTCCCTTTTTAGTGTGTGTACATTACACAAATGAAAATGTGTATATTACACAAACTTACTTTGAAATAAGAGAGCTTACACAAAACATAGTTTGGAGACCAAAATGGCAAAAATAAAGAGTAAAATGAAAATGAAAATGAGTAAATTATTTGACCTTCGTAAATGATCGGTTCCTTCTCACGGAAGTACGTGAGGGCGGGGAATTTCGTGATGCCATACTGCTTCGCGAGCCGCTTGTCGTTGATCTTCACGAAGTCGACGCCAAACGTGTCCGTGTCATCGTCGATCTTCTCCAGCTCTTCTAATACTTTGTCGCATGTCACGCAGCTTCTGGCATCTGTAAACGCAAAGATTCAACTAAATAATTAATTAAATTAAACGGCTTAACTCACGTTCGCGTATCGTGTTGGTACCGACAAGTTTCGGACCTCTGGTAAGTCCCTCTTCAATGATTGCGGTCGCGCCCCGCGTCGCACTGAGTGCGCGCTCTGCCTTGGCAAGACGATGACCTGCCTTCGCAAGACCAAAGAATCTAGCCGATCAGTATGAGCTCGATCGTTGACGATTCGAATCGTTCTCCGTTCTATGCGAGCAAAGGATAGAAGCTGGTATTGAGCAGTATTCCATATGAGACCGAACTTGCGTTATACAGGTTCGCACCACTAAGCAAGTTTTAAATAATATTTCTGTGCATATAATAAGAATTTAAAAAAAATTATAACATACAAGGCTGCTTAGGAATTGAACTTCGATCGATTGCAAATAAAACGATTATGTACATTAACCTTGTGTCTATTTCATTTGTTTGCAATCTTTTTCCGCAAATATCTTCTCTCAGACACCGACGTCATTGCGTAAATAATTATTTCCGACGACGGCTCCAACAGACGCAGTACATACCAAGTAAAATATTGAGAATCACAAATAAACCGAGCGTATGCATTCGACACACAAATCTTCATTATACAATTTTCAATATGTTGAGATTTTTATTACAATTTTCAGCTAAAGCATGGATTTCATTTTCATTTATTTGTTTCAATTTCAATTGTTTTATGGTCAGTAATTTTGATTTTAATATTTTAAATAATCTTGAAAGAAAATTAACTTAAAAAATTAAGAGGATTCTTTAGTTTTTGTAATAAGACGATGACTACACGAAACTTAATAAACACATAAAAGAAGAGAAAATAGAAGGTAAGTAGAATAGAAGAAGGGCAGAAAAACTTATGGAGAATTTATGGAGCAAATGAAATAGAAAATAAACGTATCATATCAGGAAGTGGATAGGCCCGATGCAAAGACCACTGGAGATTCTTCCACCAACAACGGCAAAAATGCTCTTAAATTTGTGATGATGATGGAGATTTAGTCTTCAGAACAGTCTTCAAGTACATTATACCATGGGCATTGGCGGCGGCCCATGTCCAGCTGTGGACTGATGTGAGCTTATGATGATATGTGTATTTTTTAATTTTTAATTGTTTTCATATCAGTAGTTCTTGTTTAAATATAACTGAGACAAAATAAACTCGTCGCAAGCGTAACAGTCGCGTAAGTCGAGGATTTACGTGGCTCGTAAATCCTCGTCGCGGTCCGACCTGCGGCCGCGTGTCGAATTAACGTCTTGCAACCAAAGATTTAAACTAATTTAGCTATTATATTTACAAATCCGAAAACAAACATGTTTTTAATTAACTCTCAAACATTTGATTCGTCTAGAAATTAAACCCAGGTTCCACGGTGCAATAGTTTAACTGATAGGTTGTAAGGTCGTTTTATCATGTTCTCTTGTCGACTGGCATCGAGTGTTTTTTAAGTGTATATGTTTATATGTTATAATGTTTTGTTGTTGACATGTAACGTGATAAATAACTGTATTAATTGTAAAATGATGTTTACATATTTTCTGTAAGACCTGTATTAATTTCCACTCTCAACCCTTGTACGGTTCTCCTTCCCGATGCTTCCACGAAAGGATTTCCATGTAGTTAGGAATTGGTACAACTATTACTTTCGTTGACATATCTTGGTGCACCTGTTTATCTGTTATGAGTTTACAAAAATAATTTTCTGTAGCCTGTTTTTCTTAAATATGATTACAAGATTTTCTTTCCAGACGGATATTCCGCGAAAGGCACTTTGATTGATGATCACTTTCTGAACAAAGTTAAGGTCTTGTAAGGCTATAAATATGGATCGATGCGTATAAAACAAAAAAATAGTATATAGGAAACAACAAACACCCTGTGCCAAAGCTATTATATTCATGCTTACGAAATTACTGCATGAAAATAATTCCAAGCACTCATCCTACACATGCCGTACTAGAATTTCCGTTATCGCTTCATGTGTTTGTAATGTTGCATAACTAAGAGTTTTATATTTTGTAAAGTTTTAAATTTATAATATTTCATTAGTCGTAACAATTATAATAGAATATATCGAACCATTGGCTTAAAATACATTATTTAATACCAAACCAATGTCACCAAAGCTTATTTATTTCCCATGAAATAAATAATATCCTTGAACAACATCCTGTACGATTTATAATTTTCCTAGACGTCGGTGCTGAATAATTTTTCTCATTTTGTATTTAAATCACCTTTGTGGAGACATCACTGCGATCTGTGTTAGAATAGTTGACTTGTTACGATTGGTTGCGCAAAGTTGCAATTAAATAAAAGTTGTAATTGTGATAAAGTGGAAAGATTTGATCGTTAATGATAATTAAACTACTGAATCGATATTAAAATTTTTATCATAATAAAGCATACAATATACAAGAAGGTGGCAAACGAGCAAGCGGTGTACCGCTTAGCGGTCAATTAATATTGGTTGTAACCAATATTAATTGACCGCTATCCTTAGGCATCTGCAACAAGCAAATGAGTTGCAAATGCGTTGCTTACCTTTAGTCGCCAAGGGATAGTCAGAAAAAAGGATATTTTCTTTTCCTATACATCCCCTCATCTGTCAAATCCTCTTCCCTTCCCATCCTTTTCTAACAAGGAAGATGACTAGGATTCGAATTAGAAATGCAGAAGCCTGTTTTTTGTTCGAACGTGGTATTTCACCAGTCGGCTTAACCACTGCTAAGTTATATTATATTAAGTAGTAGCATATATTTATATATATTATTAACATGCAGTATTAAAATCTAGTTGAGCTGAAAAACTAGGAAATGATGGAGAAAACTAAAAGAGAAGGAAGTAAGAAAAGATTTTTCGTTTTAAATCAGCTTTGTAACAGTAAGGGTGACTTCTATCCATTCTACACGCGGCAACGAGCAAGGTATGTCCAGCAGCGAGTATATCGGTGGAATTATAAACAAACTCTGAATTGCGCTGCTGTATGCGCTCTGCGAATGTTTCGTAACGATACGAACTGATTTAGAGTTGGACTGACAAGTTGATTTACACACGGAATGAGATACGCGTTCAGCGTATCTCATTTTTCAATAATATTACGCTGATAAAATTAAACAAATTTTATATATTTTATCGCATTTACTTCTCGACTTTAGCAGCACTCATGGTCAGAGGCCGCGGAGGGGTCTGAGGGTGTCTGACGACCCAATATCAAAATTGCTAGCGAAGTACCCTTTTATTTTCAGTTATTATTTCTGGCTCCGACCTATGTAAAATGAGCTTACAGTATCTTCATAGATAGAAATGAAAAAGCTTTCACTAAACCAAGCGAAATTATGCATTACCTAGTAAGCAATTTTTTATTATTAAGGATGAAACAGATCTTACAAATTCACCTCATCAAATATTATAGTGTTGTTTTCATTAACTATTGGTCAGATATTGTTAGAATTGAAGATTTACTAGAGTAGGATTGGGGACAAGTAGTTATTAAGTTATGCTCAAGGTAAAGTAATTGTTGCTTTTCTGCAATTGACAACTACTTAAATTTACACTTAAAGTACGAACTCTCGTTTTCTTCACTTGCAACGAAGCATACATTTTCGTTGGTACTCTTCGCCGTTTATACATATACATTCTGCCACCGCTTGACATAGGTCTCCCCCATTAATCGCCACAAGACCGGCCTCGTCCAGTGGTACTCTTAATTTAGCCTAAAAGCGTTCTTCATCGAGTTAATTAAAAAAAAATAGCATTGATTTCTTTCACGATTGGATACGAATTTTATTTTTAAACAATTTTGTCGTTGATCATCAATGTTACGTTAGCCGGTACTTCGCTACTGATTCACCGACAATCAGCTGCCAATAAACCAATAGGCGCGTTGCTAACGTCAATATAAATTATAAAGAAATTAGGGAAGTACATTTAATAATGCTAAAAAGTGTGTTATTTGTTCACATTAAAACACACCACATACAAATATGATATGACAATACGAGAGGCATAGTTCTTCTTAGCAGAAAAAAGAATAACCAGAATTGAAAAAAGGTCTCTTTGCCAAACCTAAGGTTTTTAGTCTCATTTTCATTATCTATCGTTGTGGGTATCACAATCACCATTAACACCACGTTTATTCATTTTAGTCTAAATTTTTCTACGCCGCGTTTTCGTTTACCCTAAAGAATTGAGTCTGCCGTTTTCTTTCACCTGATACAAATAGGACAATTAACGTGAAATCAGATTTGACTTAGCCCTTATTTTACAAACATACGATTCGTTTAAAAAGTTATCATCCCATTCAGTTGTTTGATTCTCCGGCTAGGTATTATAAATTATATTTTGAACGTCATTGCCTTAAAGCCTTAAACGTCCAGAACATGCAATTCCCAGAATAAGGACATGTATCAATGAAGATTATTTTGGTTTCTGAAACATTGGACAGCAATCTTCTCGCGCGGTGCTTCTACAATTAACACGAATTTATTCTGACCAGCGATCATTGAGTTGTCAGTTTCATTTCTTCCATTTTAAACAATCCTAAAGAATGCCAGTAACGTACTTCTAAAGCGAGACGTTCCAAATAACATAACAATTTGTTTTTGAACAAATCGAACAGGAATCTTAACCGACGCCAACACATAAATCAGAACCGAATTAAGTAACGCTCGCACGATGTTAATTTTCGTTTTCTTTTCGCTCTACGCGAACGATTTTGTTTCGCGTTCTTGATTAATGCATCAACTAAAAACAGAACTTTGCTTTTTGCTGGATAACCATGGATAAGTTGTTTTGGCATTTTGTGATTTACGTAGTATACTAATGAAATATTTGTAAAATACTGTCCTAAAATAAAATCACGCCAATAATTCTAGAGGAAAGGTAAACTAGTAATAAATTTGGTACAATGCATACCAAAATAATTATATTCTAGCTAAAATTCAAGTTATATTTAAAACATCTTTTGACATGACAAAGTAAAAAAACTTGTTATCCGTTTATATAATATTTATGGTGAGTAATTAAGTGTAAATACAATAGCCTAATGGTTACTTTCGTAGACTTTTATCCACCTTTAATAAAACATTATTTTTTCCTTTTCCTTTCCCTGGATAAGAATATAAATAAGAATTCGTTCATTGGTTTAGTCGTGTAAACAAACAAATGGGGGTTACTTTCGCATTTATAGTATTTTTCATAGACCATACACCAAAGTGTTAACTACAGCGGTTCAATAATAGAAAGTGCTTAAGAGATTTGTGATTGAAGACTTTACCTCCATTTAGAATCAAACAGTGGAATTCTGTGGCTAATGATGAATGTATGATCTATGAATAAATTATAAGGAGGGATGAAGCTTTTAATACCGTTTATATTCTGATTACGGCCCAGGTTTAAACAATATCTTTTTATGACGTAGTTTACGGTGGTATAGCTATACTACAGGACGCGGCAGACGTTGTCCTGCAAGAACGTTGTTTTTCTTGGAGGTTCGGCTTACGTTTTTTCGTTATTCGTCATAAAATTTAAAAAAAAATCTGGAACCCGTTGGCAGCGCTAGTTACCGGGTCCAATTGTGTTTTAAAACTATCCAGGATATATAAAGTAATAAGAACGTTAATAGTTAACATATAAGACGCCGACTTAACACACAATTTCCATTAATTTCACTCATAGTTTGTTATTTTCACGTATTTTTAGAACCGAGAATCTTTTAATAACATGTTTTGAGGAGTCTATTATTTTAGTAAGATCTCTGGACCGGGTAAAATAGGATGCTGCGTCAGGAATACTTAAGACGACAAGAATTATAGTGTCGTAAATAAACTTTTAAAATAGCCGACTCGAATTTACGTGAACGTTCGTAACATTTTGCATATTATACGGAAATAAAACATTTATAAAAAAAAATATGATAGCTTTACTGTATCGCTTGACCGATGAAATACAACGACCTCACAGAAGACAGGCGTGAAATAGGGTTCTATTAATATCCTTCTGGAAGAGGCTGAGGTCAACATTGATGGCGTAGCTCCTATTTTCAATTATCAATTGCTAAAACATTAAATAATCGCGATAAAATCCGTAAAATCAGTTTAATTTCAATGTATACAATTTTTTTCTTAACGGTGGTTTAGTTATTTTTATCGCACTCAAATAGTGCGTATTACTTACGACAGAAAATTTTGTATCCTAGACGCCTTCACTTAAACAAAAGTGGATGTGATACAATAGTATAAAAGCTAACCCGATCACGCAGTCCGTAATCTGACTATAATTTCTGGAAGCTTGACAGAGATTATGTCACGAAAATATAAAAAACATGAATCCTCTGTGAATTCACATGTGGGACTTCGAATATTGCTAGCTAATGGTGATGCATACTAGTGTAAGAAATATTAAAATCAGTTCAGCAACAGAGTATCTTAGTTACAAGCAAGTAAATATTTCCATCTTTCCCGTTCTTTCGTGTTTTAATCTCACTGGGGTTGATAGATAACTATCGATCCGGAACCCAACAGAACAGGAACAAACCTCAAAACGTTTATCACATAAATATCTAAACTAATATTATAAAGAGGAAATATTTGATGGTTTGTTTGAAGTGGGCTCTGAATCTACTGGACCGATTTGAAAAATTCTCTCACCATTAGAATCCTACATTATCCCTGATGAACATAGGCTATAGAACATTTCCAAAAAGTTAGGGATCGTATGAAATCTTCGATAATGTAACTCAACGTGTGAAAAAATCGTTATATCCCGTTCGCTGTGGAAATTATTGACAATGGAGCAAAGTGATGCGCTACACTTTTATAGAGGACATCAATATCTACAAAAAGTGTGCGATACCGTGTGTCTAACTATTACAGTTATGTCATAATAACTACTTTTTCATGTTAATCTCACTAGCGGCCCGCCCCGGCTGGACCTAATATCGTCTGAATCCATAGAAATGCACACGTAGCTGTACTACAAATAGATGCAATCATTTGATTTATAGCTTTTTATATTCAAATATAAACTTACAAAAGTTAATGTTACTCAACTCAATGGAACAGTATGTTTATTAAACAAAGGG